>CAIGQQ010026963.1:1455963-1477723 GCA_903798035.1 Danio albolineatus
TCTGTCTGTCTGTCTGTCTGTCTGTCTGTCTGTCTGTCTGTCTGTCTGTCTGTCTGTCTGTCTGTCTGTCTATCTATCTATCTATCTATCTATCTATCTATCTATCTATCTATTTACATACATATTTATATTTGTTTTATAATGCTTACATTTAAATTGTTACGTTTATTTATTTTAATATTTGATATTATAATAATGAATTATAAAGTATAAGGTATAGTTTTATGTATGAGTGTGTTTACTATATATTTTTTAATTTGTGTATTTTAATTTTTAATGTATATTTAAATTAGAATTTTTAAGAAACCAGAATGGCTATAAAGCTGATTAATAATTAATGAGTAATTGAGTAATTGAGTATGCTAAAAATAGCCTGAATTAGGGTAACATACAGACAAACCCAATTGCTGGGTCAAAGATATATATATACACACACACAGCAGTTCTGTCTGGTTCTTGAATCTGATTGGCTGATAGCCGTGTGATATTCTGCAATATCAGTACTCGTATAGCCTCTTCACTCTTCTGTATTATTCCGCCCACATAGAGTGACAGCAGATCAATAAACTCACTATAGTTTGTCAAATATTGCAGCTGTTGGACAACATAATTTACTTTTGAGGCTTTTTTTAGGCAAGAATGTTATTGTTTCAATTGTAACTATGCCGTTTATTTATAAAGATAGTGCCTATTTTAAATATTTGTAATTTTGGAGATACAGCGCGTCGGCATCCATCAGCCTGTCATTGAGCAGAGCAAAGACGGTTTGACGTTGTCCATCCACAAGATGGCAAAATAGACTGCATAACAAGCCCATAGAGGAGATTAGATTGGCGTATTTTCAAACTACAGCTGATTAAAACATTATAAATGAGTGACATTCTAAGTCGATCTCTTTCTTTTTTATGTTGCAGTGTTGTATTAATACTATAGTAATTATAGTGTATTGAGTGTGAGATGGGACTCACATATCAGGAATGTATGTATTTTGTGTTGACCACTCTTTGTATAAAAGAAGAACAAATAGTTTTTCCTAATCACAAACACAACAGTAATCTGTAAATCAGTAAATCAGTAAATCAGTATTGTTTGCATTGCTTTGGCTTTTTTGGGATTAATTATTGTGATCTCCAATAGCAACAGACTACTGGGAAATATCTCTAGACTGATGGCATTTCATGCCGTTCAGCCTTATCTTAAAATGTGAGCGAAATCACCTGTTTTGTCATCACTCTAGACATTATGCCAGAGAATGATTCAAATACCTGCTCTAAAGTGACGTTGGTGAATTAGTACTGTAACAGCTTCTGCTGTTCTGACGTCAGCTGCAGAAGTGAATGAATGAGGGAAGAAAGTAGTTCCTCATACAAAAGCATTTTTAGACTGTCCTTGTTTGATTTTCTTTTTTATATACACAATTATGCCGTCAAACTTTTGTACAATGCAATATCACACTTGTAGCAGTTATGTCAAAGTTATGTTGAAATGCTTTATTTGTTAGTATTGTTAACATTTGTATTTTTAGATATCCAAGTAAACTGAGATGCAGTACTTGCGTTTAAATGAGTAACTTTCTTTCAAAACATTCCATTGTCATCTATTTGCCATAGATCTTGAGATATCTGTTTAATCCTGCATTGCTTGAGAAACGAAGGATGCGTTTTGAAGCCTCTTTTGAAGTAGCCTTCAAAATGGGACAGGATTTGTTGCACCGCAGTGACCCAGTCAGTCTCCAAAGTATGCAGCCTCTTAATTGGCACACAGTAATTGTGGTGGGTGTTTTCAGAAAAATGCCAGTTCACGTGATGAATGCTTGGATATTGTTAGCAGACAAATTAAATAAAGTAGGAAGAAAAAAATCCAAAAGCGGCCATGGTGTAAGAAACCCATATGAATCACCCTGTGCATTCAGATTAGATGAAACGGATCCATGTCGACTAGACTGCGGTCGGCTTCAGATGAGTTTTTATCTGATTTAGATGGATATCCCGTAGCACTCCTCCTATTGTGTTACTCCTGTTTATACAGATGTCTTAATGATTTTGATTCTCTCTCTCTCTCTTTCAGTCCTGGTATCTGGGGAACTGATTATCACCACACACACTCAAAGAGACGAACCCGAGGAGGCACAGACGTGGATTTGAAAAATCATTTTTGTGGAATTTACAAGAGGAAAAAAAAAGTCGTGAACGAGATGCAAGAGGGAAAACCTGATATATATGCAGTATTTGTATATATACACACGCACACATATATATACACAATATGTGTGTATAGATATATGTGCACACATATTTATATATGCATAACGACGTACAGTATAAGATGCTTCAATACACTTGTTTTTGAAAAGACAATGGAAATGGAGAAGAGCATGAGAGAGAACGACCATAGAAGAGGAGACAGAAGAGGAGGATGTTTGTTTTTTCTGGGAGGGCAGCCCGAACTATGGCGTACATTGACGGACATGTGGGGAAAAAAAGGCCCATCCTGACTCCTGGAATGCCTCTCCTCAACCCCCTCCTTCTGCTACAGGTGCTGCTTCCTCCTATATGCAAAATAAGTATCCTTTATTTTCTTAACGAACAGGGAAGAGAAACCTCAAGGAAGGGGTTTTTCCGCTAGCATTTCGCCCCAGGTTTGGAGGTGAGCACGGTCTGTTTTGATTCCTTTCTTTTTCTTTTTTGTAAGGCAACACGACATGGAAAAGGAAAGACGAAAAAGTTTGATGCTTCCGCTCACACGACATTTCGGAAAACGAAAAGGCTACTTTTCATCCACTTTTATTGACAATCATGTACCCGCGTCCTTGGTTTCGTTCAGAGGCGAAATTGCATTCTCCGCCGTTTGTAAAGGAGTCCACTTTTTGGTGGAAACCCGTCATGCTTTTTGTACATCGGAGGAATTTTAGTGGTACCTCAGTGACATTATACATCACAGTCAGCGTTTATACACACACACGCACACACACTTTCGTGTAAACGCACCTATTTCGAGGCAATGGCTTGTACTGTTAAAGGCTACACGAGGTGTGTGTGAGCTGTAATACAGCCTTCATAGGACGACCCAGGGAAAAGCGGGGGTGAATTAGCACCTTCTTCTCTTCGCAATATGAAAGCCCCTCATTCCCTGGACTCCCTTGTACAGTAAGTGTGTGTGCACGTGTGTGTGCCCGTGTGTTTGTGCGTGTCATAAACATTGGTAGTCCCTTATTCATCTCTGTGAATGCACAGATTTAGAGGGTTTTTGATTCATGTAGATACGTGGAGTATTCCACATAGTGACAAAGGGAGTTGACATATAGTTCTGTCATTACTTAGACAGTATTGGGTGTAGAGGATAGATTTTTTTTCTCTCTCTATTTGTAATTTGTTTAAATCCATTGGAAATTACAGGCATTGCACTACTTTGAATTTATGAATTCTTTTTTTCCTCTTTTGCAAATTCCTGTTAGGCCTAATCATATGAAATGCTACGAGTTGATTATTTTTGTCATGTTCTGATCACTCGTTAGATGAGGAGGGTTGTTTTCCTAGTCGCTGATCAGAACGATCTGACATTTTCTATGTAAATGTGTCCACGTTTATGTCATTACTTTTATACAATTCCCATAGTTCAAGAAGAAAAACAAAACAAACAGTTTTCTTTCTCCCACGTTTCTATTGCGAGAAACTATGACTGTTTTTATTTTGAAGCAGATTATACACTTTAATCCGTAGGAATGTCAATGATTTGGATGTTTGACGTGAGAGAGGCGTTTGATGATGACTGTATGAAAAGGAAGTCAGTCGGTGATTATGCTCTGTCCCAGACTTGACTGGGAGGCGGACGCCTTTGACCAGCACGTCTCCGGCTGGTTGCCTCAGAAATGGGTTATTCTGCACTCTGAGATGTGTTGATTTGTACTAATGAAATAACATCAGGGCTTAATCTACAACGCTACCGAACCCAAATCACGAAGCCATGAAAAGTGCCTGAGACATTGCAAGACTTTAATTTGAATTCGTTTCTTTTTTTGTTTAAGACTTGGACATTTTTTTTTGCTTCATCTACTGTGGTTGGTTTTTGTTGTTGTTGTTTTATAAGTTCGAGGGGTTAATTTATGCCCAGAGAGATATTTTAAACAGCCTAGCAATCCCCCAAGCCCCTCTCTCAGCTGCATGGATGAACGCTTAGCCACCGAAAAAGGCAGACGGCTGAACAAAACACACACACCACAGTGTTATAATCCACCAGAACATGACGAAATCAACACATATCAGAGCTTTCCTATAGGTACCTTCACAAATCCACACGCCAATTTCTAAAAAATATATATTATGATAATATCCACACACAACTCTGGTTGCTTTGGCGAATCTTTTATAATGGCTTTGCATACACATTCTATTGAGTTGACCCAGAATACATAAGACTTGTTTTAATGGTGCTGATATGAAAATTGTATGGAAATCTCTATATATGAATTATATATATAACAGTGCATGGTGCTTTCAAGAGAAAAATCACATGAATTAAGCTCAAACGACCACCGTATCGCTGACATGGGCGCATGGCAGATAATCTTAGTATTAGCTCTGAAGCGAAATGCTCCTGACTTCTCCTTCAAGACCCCCTCGAGCAAAGAGCCAATGACACAGATGAATTTTACCTTTGTATTACATTGGTTTTGACTTTTATCCGACGATCCCTCTTCTACTTTGCACGATATTTTATAAAACATATTATGTGCCTTGCCTTTAGTTAAGAACGATAATGCATAATTTTAAAGGATTCATTTTCTTTCTTCTTTTATTTGATGTAACCGGTGTCGCAAAGGATTAAAAATGCTGCATGTTTGATTGCCTGTCATAATCAGATTAAGACTAACAGGTTACCTGAAAGCTGTAGTTTTGGATGGGCGAGAGAGGCTTTTTTTTTAATCACCGTAGTCGGCATGAAATATTCCCTGCTTTATTTTGCCGCCGTTTTATGTTCATGTATTGAGAAACAGTATAAAAAAGAAAAATCTGTGAAAGATGCAGTACCAGCTCTCTCCATATCTGACATTTTAATTCCCTTTTCGTGTTAAACGTATTATTTTTGATTGTATGTTATCATGTTTTTGAATGAGTTTGCACCCATTATGGATGTGAAGAGGAGCGGCCGGAGATGGATTCAAAAATTAAATGGCCGTCCTCTATAAACCTCGTTTTGGTCAAATTTAAATTCCACAACTGAGCACTTATAGCCCCCACAGTGTGACTTTTGCTTTTTATCCTAGGCGTTTCTAAAAATCTAGGCATTTCTTAGCTGATAGTTCACCCAAAAATCAATGTGTTTGCTCTTATGTTGTTTCAAACTCTTGCTTTTGGACCCCTTTGACGTTCAATGTATGTACAAAAACAATTATCATTAAGGTTTCGAAACAACATGAGTGTGAATGAATAATGGCAAACTGTGAACTGTCACTTTAACCCCTGTATAACACTGGCTGCAGTAGGACATGTAGTAACGTGTGACGTAAATGATTTTTTACAATTTACGATTAAGTTGTTTTACTAATCAAATCCCCTTGTATTTGTCCATACATTCATTCTAGAAGAGTAGCTAAAACATATTTTTGTCCAGTTTTATGTACAGACACGAGAACAGCAAAACCCAGTGAACTGCTGACTTGGCGTCTTCTTAGAAAATGAATTAATCCACCAGAATGCTTCTTCTTCTTCTTCTTCTTCTTCCTCTTTTTATAAAAGTAGATGGTAGGAGATAATTTATAATTGGTAGCGTGTAGTGTCAGGGGAGTTTATATTGCGGAGGAGAATATATAGTGTATTTCTGGAGCTGGGTCAGGAGAGGCCATGTTGTAGTTTGTGATGCAGTGTACAGTATTGTTTCTGCAATGGATATTGCAACGCTGGTAGCTAATGCCATTTGCTTGTAGCTATTTGAGAAAGAACAAGAGATTTTGTTTACATGACGCCCGTGGTAAGATCTCGGATGATTTGCGAGCCCGTCGTCGTCAGTCCTGGCCAAAAGTCGGAGTGCTAAAGCAGAACGGCTCTCCTTCTACACCATGATCCAAACTTTCGCAGAAGTGCTAGCATCATTCAGCAAGCAATTTTCCTTGTGTTTAACAGGACAGGCAATGGGGCAGGAGTCTGTTTTGGAGAACTGGGATTGTTTCATACTAATTTTGGGGGTTATTCTTTCTGGGAGCAGACTCTCATGATCCACCGCCTGTCCTGTGAAGATTTGCACTGCTCCATTTTCATCTTTCTAAAGCTGTCAACCCTCTGGCCAGGATGGGACGATCGGCTCAGTCGAACAGGGGTGGGTTTTTGCCAGCACAGCAGCTCTTTGATGAGCTCTGTGAGCATGCCGTCGTCTTCTTCGTTTGCTTTTTTGTGTGTGTGTGTGTGTGTGTATATGATAAAATTGGCTACACATGGCCGAGAGATGGAAACACTTCAAGAACAGGTTCTTACCCCGATTTGTGCTTTTTAAAGTGGCCACAGGTGATGATTGAAGTTGCTATGATGCGAATAATGCATGTTATTGGATGAAACATTATCTTACTGTTTGATTGCGAAATTCTTGACTAATAATTTTTATATACAGTAGGTGATTATCATTTTTATGCGTGTCGTTGAATTGTGTATAAATGCTTAACCATATATTAAGTAGAATGAGGAAAAAGGCGAAAATGTACATAAAAATAACTTTTTGTATGAGAATTTCTTTCTTTTTTTTTGTATGTTTGAATTTAGCAGTCATAAGCTTGTGGTCAAGCCACGAAAAAATTTGAAAGCTCCTTCTAAAGGATCTGCTGTTGAGAATTTGACGTCAGCACCATTCGCATACACTTTTCACAGCATTATTTTGATCATGAAAAAACGGTAAATTCAGCATCACTTGTCGTCATTTTAAACGGAGCCAACGGCTTCATCAAGCTTTGAGATGTTTATGCAGATTCCATTGCTATTCTTTTGTTGTTTTTCCAAGACTTATTTTAAAACCTCTGCACTTATTTTTTCCCTTTTTGTCATGCTAGTTTCAAGATCTTTGAACACTTTTTTCTGTACTTCTACTTGGAAGATTGCACTAGATAATCTGGTATTGAATCTTTGTCTAATAATAATTAATAGCTCTTTCTAAGGTTTGCTTCTCTGGGAATATTTCTCAGCCTTGTTTATGTATCATGATGAATAATGATGAGAATGAAAGAAAGATGGGATGAAGCTGCTTAAACGCACCCTTTTATTTACCTGTTGTCGTTTGTGATAAATTGACCCTTTATGATGTTGAAATCACGCCAGGTTCCTGTGCACCACAAACCTTAGAAGATTGAACTGGATTGTTGAGAAACATTTTCTAAAATAGCCTTTCTTTTTCCGTTAAAAAAATCTAAACATCTCTAAAACAAAATGGATTTACATGACATATTAAGAGATTGTATTTTAGATTCACAAACTAATTTCGAGAAGAGCATGTGATTTGATTGATCCTGGCTGCTCTCCCATTTGTTATGATTAGTAAGCCAATCAGATTAACTCACTATAAATAACCTATCTAGTATTACTTCCTTATCTTCATTTATTAGGAATACCCCTATCTCCTGCTTTACCAGAGCTCTCGAGAACTACCTGATCTTGTACCCCTTACATGCTTATCGTCCAGGCGAGAGCCCTGGGCTCAGTTATCTCTGAGCTCAGGGTTCTCTCCCGGGACAGCATGGCAAACCTGCTAATATCAAGCAATATCTAAGTGTGAACTCTTGAAATTATGTTTATGTCTTACCCCAATAGCAGTTTTTAGCTGACTTTAGTGATTGTGTTTGCCAATGGGATGAAAAGAATAAACCTTAAGATATATAGATTTAAAACATATTTCAAAGTTGTAAATGATGTTGAGCATATGACGTACATAATACTACTTAGTTTGTTCTGGTTCACAATGTCATGTTTATCTAGGTTTGTTAGTTATTTGTGAAGTTGACCAACAATTTCTGAGTGAAAATTGTTTCCACACTGTTTTCTTCAGTTTATTGTTCAAAAGTTTGGGGGCAGTAAGATTATTAGTTTTTCCTCTTTTTGAAATGTAATACTTTTTAAAGTAAAGATTTAAATTACTTTAAATTGTTATCATTATTGTCATTAAATTGATCGAATGAAAAAACCTTTCACCAAAAATGAAAAAATTACATTAAATACATTTCTGTATTTAGCATTTTTAATCAGACAGAATTTGTTTTAGTTCTATAATCTCACCAATCCCAAAACCTTTGAATGCTTGATGTATTGAAAATAAATTAGGGGTGTTTAGTTCCTTTTACCTGAAAAAGACTTTGGCCGCCTGTAGACAATCAGTGGCATGGCTGGTAGATTTATGGTGTGTGTATGTGTGTTTGTGTGTGTGTGTACAGACTAACAGATCTAGCAGGACTTTAGACCTCACTCATCTGAGTGCCTTCCTGGATTCAGCCTGGAGCTGTTGGATGTGGGTTAACTCTGTGTGTTCTCCCCGATTTCTACCATCAGCCCACTCATGCCTGTATTTACCAGAATCAGCGGAATGTGCATCACTAAAAAGATTGTTTAACTCTGAGGTCCAGGCACTTTAATTAGTCATTGACACATGTAATTATGCTGAATAGAATGTAGATTTCCCTGTTCACCCACTGACATAAACAGGATGTGAGGAGATTCTACTCAGGCACACATGAAGAATTGACCTATCGGTAGCTGTGCCCCCCTTAGATAATTATTGCTAACTCAGACGAACAAAATACAATTGCTGAATGTCTTATAGGGAGATCTATCAGTGTAAAATCTTGTCCCAAGACATTTTTGATCCATATTGAGGAGCTTTTAAGTGGGATTTAAGTATGCCATGCTGAGATATGGACAATATTTTCAATTATCGTCACAGATGACATCCAGGATCAACACTGTTCATGTACCACAGGGGAAGATTAAATTACATAACATTAACATTAAAAAGATTACACTTAACCATGTTAATATGTAGAGGGCTGATAGGCATGAGCTGGCTAAAGTTAGGGCTGCTTATTAGGGATGCACCAAAATGAAAATTCTGGGCTGAAAATGCAAACAGACTGTTTGATTAAATAATATAAAGTAATTATATAAAGTAGCCCTTTAAATATAATCCATTAACTTAAATTACAAAGATAAAAATGACCACAATATATTAACAGTAAAATTTTATTAACAGTGAATGTGTTGAGATGTGTCGAGAGGTAATATTTCCAGCATTGCCATGACAGCACAGCAGCGCAATCAATAGCAACAAGAGCAAGCATACGATACAAATCTACATTTAAAAAACGACATAAGTCCTATTGCCGCATTATACAAGTGGACTTTGCTTTGCTTTGGACTTCAGGTGAGCATGTGCAATTAATGCAGAAATAAGTCGACGTGTACATGAAGAAAATATCCAGAGAACAGAAAATTAAGCTTTTTGGAATTTTGACCTCATAGCGTAGGCAGGGTAGTGAACTTTGGTCAGCGCAGCAACAAACCACCCTCGCCATTGAAATGAATGGGTTTCATGCTATGGTTTCATAGCGCACAGCTTTCTGCATTTGGTGTGAAAGCTGCTTCACATTGCACAGTAACTTTGGCTGGAGGCAGAGTGAAGCCAGAAGACTCAACTTTTTTCAGACAAAAAAATAAAAATGCCATTTTTGGCTAATAATCATTCGTGGCTGAAAAAAATTTGGTGCATCCCTACTACTTATCTAACTTATCCAAGGCAAAGGCTTTGTTAATATATCGCGATTTCTTCAACTTACCTTAGAATGAATGTATACATCCTTTTTGATCATTAACAAAGTCTTGTTTAGTGTTTAGGAGTTATTTTAGATTAGTTCTACGGCTCATCCTCTCAGGATACCTGGAATCAGTGTTACAAGCACCCCAGACTCATCATTTCACTCCGTTTGGATCCCAAATCCCATCAAACATCATCAAGCATCAGATCTTCCCATCTTTATCTGTGGCACTGAAACACAAATATGTCTGAGTTCTCAATACCCATTGGCTGATCTGCGTTCCAAGGGAGGGGCTTACCGATAGGTCCGTTAGACATGAATAGGTACCGTTTCCTTCTGCAGTTTGTAATGCAAACCTCACAATGCTGTGAACTTTGCACAGTCGAGAGCAGAAAGAACGATGAGCATGCGGTCAGATCTTTGTTTCGTCTGTTGTCAGTAAGGGCTGGACAAACTCTTCAGGGCTGATTGCAGTTTCTACACTTGATCCTTACTTTTTCAGTGTCATTCTGGCTGGTTTGGAACCCACAGTAACAGCTCAGTCAAACTGCTTATTCGTAATAAACGAAAGGTTTTGAGACATCTGGGAATTGTAATACCGTCTATGCAATAAATCCTGGCTTTACAGATGGTTTGCTAATCTTAAGTAGCTAATCGATGTGTGTAAAGCTTAATCTAGGTTTAATTTAGCATTATAGGATGCAGTGACTAGTTATGAAAGAATAACGACTGCGTTTACTTCTGGTCAGAGTTAGCTATTGGGGTGTTTCACAAAATGTTCACTACAGTCATCAATCATTTTTGTGCTCGTGCCACAAGAGATCAAAAGACAGCACTGCGAATGATGTCATCAAGTCAGACTGTCTACGCTTTCAACATATGTATGCATATTATGCTATAAACTTTATAATAGATTGTTTCTGTAGCGGTGACACAGTGACTCAGTGGTTAGCACTGTCACCTCACAGCAAGAAGGTCGCTGGTTCGAGCCCCAACTGACTTGTATGTTTCACCAAGATCACATGGGTTTCCTCCGGGTGCTCCGGTTTCCCCCACAGTCCAAAGACCTGCGGTATAGGTGAATTGGATTAACTAAATTGGTCATAGTGTATATGTGCATGTGAGAGTGTATAGGTGTTTCCCAGTACTGGGTTGCAGCTGGAAGGGCATCCGCTGTGTAAAACATATGCTGTACAAGTTGGCGGTTTATTCCGCTGTGGTGACCCTGGTGAATAAAGGGACTAAGACAAAGGAAAATGAATGAATGTTTCTGTAGCTACAACCTACTACTGATTTTAATTCGATTGTCATTTGCAATGCTTTATGGCAGTGGTTCTCAAACTGTAGTATACATATCACTAGTGGTACGCAGGCTTACTTCTAGTGGTACGTGGAGGAATTGCTAAATAAATTTTAAAAAATAAACACTTTTAACCTTTCATGCATATGATAACACAGATGTGATCAGTGATTTTAATACGCTAAACCTTTTATTTTATTTTATTTTCAATTTTGTAATGTTTGTTATGTATTCTTTAATTTAAAGCTATTTTCCTCCCTGTATTTTTTAACAGTAGTTTGGGGCGTATCCCTTATTTTTATATCCCAATGTTGACAGGTATAGTTTAATCACTTGCTTATCTGACACACAAAGCCTACATCAATGCACAGTGAGCAGATCTCATTTCTAATTCCTCTGTTCAAACTATTTAGAATGTTAAAAGCAGAGAATAATTAATAATAATAATAATAATAATAATAATAAATATTCATAAAAAAGTTGAATTAATCCGCTACATTTCTGAACTGTGCAGTTATGTAGCTGCTTAATTACGCCTACTATGCTACTGTATTTCAATACTGGTCAATATGGTAGTAATTGGAGAGACAATTTTTTTTCTAAGGTGGTACTTGGTGAAAAAAGTTTGAGGACCACTGCTTTATAGGATTGTAGTTCTTTGCCTAAACGGTCTTGTACTTCCATCATTTTGCTTCAAATTAAATTAGTCATGTCGTGATTCACCTTTCAGCTGGATAGTTTGTTTAATGCCTTAAAACACTTTAATAAAGACTTTTTAAAAACCCCTATGTGGAAGAACGAATGTAAAAAACAATTCCAGTACCCAGCTGAAAAAGTAGACGAGTACGATTGCGCTCCATGACAGTAATTCTGACACAAAGTGAACACAGCATTTTCACACTGGTCTTTACGCATTGGTCTTTGCCCAGGTCTGAAAGCGAATCCTCCTGAGAGCGCGTTTGTGTGCAGGTGAGGTCACTGATTATTTTGGCATTCTCCCTTTGGAAGAGTATGTAATTCAAACTTTGCAGCATTGTTTGAGCTTTGGGGGTGATGGAGGGTTTCAATCTGAGTTTGATGACTGTAATGGTGGCACAGACAGTGTTTGTGGGATACAGTACAGTTCTATAGCAGTTCAGTATGAATGAAGACCCATCCTTAACATTTGTAGAATGGCTAGTTGTTTTGGCGCTCCCTTAGCAAACCAGCAAATCAAAGTTATATACAGTGAAATAATCATTTTAAAATGGGGTAATTACACAAATTGAACATGCAGTGCCTGTACAGCTTTGGTTTCTTTTCTTCAACCTTGTGTAATCTGTGTTTTTACTCTACTCTGCAGTGGTGGAAACAGCTTTTGTTAATCAGATGTTTTTGTACGTTATCATGGATCCAAGTGGCCAGATTTGAGAAAGCCTTTCACAAACTACCACGTTATTAACTAAAGTTTGAGGTTATTATGATGCTGAGGCTTTTTTAAACTTGGCCCTGAGGTCGAATTACCTGAAGAAAACCTGTCAGTCAAAAAAAGCCATTCATAGGCTTTGTGATTTATGCAATATTTTGATAAGTCTTTCACAAATGAATTGCCAAAAACACCCTGACACACCGCCTGCTCCCGAATGTTTGAGACCCCCAAAACAGTCACGCATCAATCTTCCAGGGTGCCCTCTCCTTATTTTAGTTTTATTTCTATAAATATCTCTACTGTTGTCGTTTCGTTTGTTTTCGAGCATGCTGTTTTCTCGATGCTTCGAGTTGAAAGGACGAAGGTTGAAATGTTTTTCAGAGAGCATTCTGATGCAGTGTTAAATTTCAAGGTTTTTCGTTGGGTTTTTTTTCCTTCCTCTTTTTTTAATCACATTATTCTTTACAAATATTACCATAGTAGTTACTCATTAAACGCTTGCTTGCTGCACAGATAAACACACTTCACACCAGGAAGGGGCATGTGGACATTTAGTTCAGACACATTCACAACTGACACGGTGACATGCATCCGTCTTCTTTTGGAAACGCATCAGATTTTCGTTATTTGTCTCTGTTTCTCGCTAAATTGTAACCTATCAGCAAAAGTCGGTATGTACGTTTTTTGAAACAGATGAGAAAAGACTTTGTTTTTCTCATGCACAACAAACTAAATTTGCCATGTGTTTTTGAACTGGTGTGAGGGGGAAATTACAGCTTTAACAATATTTCATTATAACATTGTATTCAGCCATCGCTGTTCGCAAAAAAAAAAAAAAAAAATCGCTCATGAATACAGTACTGGAAGTGAGTATGTTTCCCTATGCAAAAAAAATAAATAAAATGAAAATGAAATAAAAAAAATAAACAAAGCTATGCTACAACTCTGAAATGAGGCGACTGGTTTGTTTTTTCCTTCTTCTTCTTTTTTTTCTCTCTGACCAATCAATGGGTTTTTCTTTTTAACCAATTAGACCCAGAGTCTGCTGAAGTTACTTGGCAGTCTTCAATGTTCATGTTGATTCATCTTGATCATCGTCTTTTTGTGTGTTTTGGATGTATATTCCTTGTTTTTAGGTCATTCCCAGGTCTGTTGCTTAATTTTAACTCAAGCTAAACTCTTTAAAACTACATTTTTTGTGCATTTTGGTTGTTCGTTTACATAAGTCTATTTTGGAGTCCAAGGACACATTAAATTAAAGGGAGCAGCACGGTGGCTAAGTGGTTTGCACTGTTGCCTTACAGCAGGAAGGTCACTGGTTCAAGTCCTTGCTGGGCCAGTTGGCATTTCTATGTGAAGTGTGCATGTTCTCCCCGTGTTTGCATGGGTTTCCTCCAGGTGCTCCAGTTTCCCTTAAGGTCCAAAGACAAATGGGGTATAAGTAAATTGGATTAGGTAAATTGGCCATAGTGTACGAGTGTGTGTGCAAATGTGTGAATGTATAGGTGTTTCCCAGTACTGGGTTGTGGCTGGAAGGTCATCCACTGCGTAAAACATATGCTGGAATAGTTGGCAGTTCATTCTGCTGTGGTGACCCCTATTAAATAAGAGACTAAGCTGAAGGAAAATGAATGAAATGAAAAGGATATTATATGTAGGTATTATGCCTGTGCTGTATACATTTCTTTATCTGTCCACAAAAGGGGAGATTTTTATAAGTGTTTGCACTTTTCCATAGTCCTTATAAAAGCAGTAAATTAAAAGACGCAAGAATTACAGGATTGTCCCATGCCAAACCAGAGTTCCTGACTATGGCCGTGAGTCTTTGTGCGCGTTAATGAAAATTTATTAGTGCTGTAGTGCACTCGGACTTGTCCAAGAAAAGCTAGCAAGTTTTGAGAACTCAAGATTAACAGCATGCTACACAAAATACAACAAATGTACTTGATGGTGAGTGTAGTGAATGTTGAAGTCCGGTTCATCTGTCTGCTGTGTTCTGGAGCCTCATTTGTTGTTGCGTAAACTCAAAAAAAGATTTTTCCTGCTTGTTCGAACTACTCAAACTACTTACTAAAATGAGCCGAAACAACACAATTCTTGAGACAATTATTTTATGTTCAATCTACTTAAATTGTTAACATAATCGATTTGTGTCGGGACAACATGAATGAAGAGTGTGGAAGCCTGCATTTTTTTACAGTGTTTGCACAAAACAGAGCTGAAAAATGTGCATGCCACTTCCTTGGGCAGTGGGCATGCAGAACCATTTATTTGTGGCTCGTTTTAATACACACAGGTTTAGAGTTGAAAGTGGGCGCATAAAGGCAGAAATGGAAGACTTTTCCAGATTCGCAGATTCTCAGGTAAACTGTAATTTATAAAGCTGATATTGTGTGCCATTTTCTGCACATTTTCATCTCGCATATCTTAATTTTTAGTATGGTTTCTAGACAAAGTTTAATAAATAACGCCTCTGGTCATCTCAACCAATAATACACGGATGCACTACCTGACAAAGGTCTTGTCACCTATCCAGGTTTTAGGAACAACATATAATAACTTGCATTCTAGTTGATCATTTGGCATCAGAAGTGGCTTATATGAAAGGCAAAGGCCTCTAGATTACACTTCTTTTACCAAAAAAAATATGATCCTGTCTTGATTTATAATTATTTTATTAATACTGTAAGGTCTGTCTTTGCTTAGACAAAAGTCTTGTCGATTAACAGAAATAATGTACAGTATAGAATATAAAGTCATGGTGCAGTGGAAAAAGAATTAATATTGTGTATGACTTACATAAGCTTGGAGGACTGCATCCATACATCTCTGCAGAGACTCAAATCTATTATGTCATCTGGAACGGCAAAGAAAGTGTTCTTGAATCAGAGTTCATCAAGATTCTTTGGATTCATCTTCAATGTCTCTTCCATCTTACCCCAGATATGCTCAATAATGTTCATGTCTGGTGACTGGACTGGCCAATCCTGGAGCACCTTGACCTTCTTTGCTTTCAGGAACTTTGATGTGGAGGCTGAATCATGAGAAGGAGCGCTGTCCTGCTGAAGAATTTGCCCTCTCCTATGGCTTGTAATGTAATGGGCAACACAAATGTCTTGATACCTCAGGCTGTTGATGTTGCCATCCACTCTGCAGATCTCTCGTACGCCCCCATACTGAATGTAACTCTAAACCATAATTTTTCCATCACCAAGCTTGACTGATTTCTGTGAGAATCTTGGGTCCATGCAGGTTCCAATAGGCCTTCTGCAGTGATTCGTGATGATTGGGATGCAGTTCAAGAAGTAAAATATTATTTTTTGCTCTTCCAGCTGGGATCGACAACAAGACTTTTGTCAGGTAGTGTATGTTTTTCCATGTTGTGAATAAATCTTGGTGCTCCTGGGTATACGGAGTACTTCCATTATTTTCATGTAAAATGCTATATAATAGACTTTGTCATTGTAATTGGTGCTTGATAGTGGTTACGCAGGAAGGGAATGACTCATTTCTGTGCTGAACAAACTTTGAATCACTAAACATTTGAAATGACACTTTTAATTCTCTGAGCACGAGCTGCACAGAACAGGAGAAATGAAAGAAAACCAATGAAAGAGTGAACTGAACACTTGCGGTTAGAGGTTTGTTTTGGGTTCAGCTTGGCTGAGGAGGAGCGTAACACACCTGACTCTAATCATCCCCCAATCCATTACCCCAGATACAAGATTGCTGGAGCCACGTTTGGAAAAGTATAATTTCAGCTCTGGAAAGGAAGTCAAGTTTTATTTCATTTTAATGGTTCAAAATAGCACAAGCCAGCACAAGGTCCTTTTTCTTTTAAACGTAGGAAGGGGGTGAACGAGTGCAATAGCACTTGTTGAAAGCTCCGCGTGAGTCTCGCCAGGAGCCCCTCATGAGCTCATTGCAGAATGGAGTCAAATTCCAAAACAGACACTAACCAGAGGTACCTGTTCAGCTTCACTCTTTCCATGAAACGCTAGCTTTTAGGACACCCAGTAATCACAAACCACTATGATTTAGTTCTAAAATTGATTCGTAGGAAGGAAATATGTGTAATATGAAACACCTTCTGTTTCTTTTTATATAGAGATGGAGAGTGATGTAAAATGAGGACTCACAACTATTGATCAAAATCAAATGATGAAAATTACAATAGCATTAATGTGAAATATTATTATACTTTAAAAGAATTGTTAGGGTGAAATGTATTCCAATGATGGCAAAAATAATTTTTCTCATTAATATTGTGATATGATTTGACCCTAAAGAAATCATTAGAATCTGTTACAGTTACTCTGTCTGTGGGAATGAATCTGACTCTATCTAAGAATGAATCAGCGAATTATTGTTTCATGTCATGAAATTGTTCTAATATTTTAATAATCATTAACGTCTTTTTAGACATTGGCTGTGTCTCATTTCAGAGGCCGCATCTTCCGAAGGATGCATTCGAAGTATGCTGCGTCATCGCGGCGCGACGAAGGCTGTCTCATTTCAAACAAATTCAAAGGCTCCTTCAAACGCAGCCTCCAAATGCCTCCTTTGTTTCCCAGGTAGTGAAGGACACAATCCGTGAATACTTCGCTGCCTCGAACATCCCAAGATTCATAACGGCAGGACGTTTTTAAAACAGAACTCTGGATTAAATGTATGAGTTAAGTTTATTTGACTTAGATATCTAAACGCATGTTAAAAATCAAAAAGAGTAAGACATGTCTTACTAAAGAGTGATTTTATAGACAGTTTAGTTTTATGTGTACATGTATGGACCAAAGAAAATATATATCCAGCTTTTGTAAGCCTCGCTTTGCCTTCAGATCTCTTAAAATAAGTTTTAAAATCACTTTGAAAAGGAAGTCATGACAAATTTTATTATACTGCTTATTAGCCGTTACGGTTGCCTGGTGATGAGATCTGTCCTCTGTAGGCTAGATTGACTCATTTTAAATATGCTCGGTTTGGCCTGTGTGGACTTCGAAGGACTCGCATTTGAAGTCTGCAGCCTTCAGAGGATATCTCCGAAATGACACACAGCTACTGTTTTTCTACTTTTCAAAAAATCTAATAGAATCAGTTAATAAATCTGTGAATCACTTATCAAGTAGCCTGTATGAATCACTTTCTGAATGAATCTGTCACATGGTACTTCAGAAATTCTTCTTAAGTTCTAAAAAACAAAAATTCTATCTAATATGAACATATTCCAGAGTTTTTTTTTTTCCTCTACTTGAAAATGTGCATTTTTAACGATTCAGCCGTGAATCACTTGATTCAAATTCTGAATGAATCAGCGAATCGGTTGTTAATGTCACACAATACTTTAGAACCCATTCTTCTAATATAGGCGACTAATAGTTCATCACTGTAATATCAATCTAGAAAAGTAACGTTAATTTTTTTCTGCTTTTGTATTATCAGAATGAGTTTTTGAACTATAAGCAGATGCAAATGAATCCATGAATCGGTGGATTCAGCAACTGCTGGTGAAATGATGCAACAAAAAACACAAAAGATTCGATCCTGATCAGAAATGAATCAGCCCCATGATTTACTGTATGGGATTCTGGTGCAGATGTAGGAAATATGACCTTACGGAAAGATTTCCACTGATTTATAAGGTTTCAGTAAATCCAACAAGAGGCACAGAGCGAAAGAGCCTTGATGTGGTGCTATTTTTGTGACCTTTAGTCATAGATTGAGCCGCTAACAGCTCAAGTCCCCGAAGCCTGAAGCAGACTTCCTCCGAAACTACAGTTCTCCAGTCCAAAGAAAACAGCATCGCCTCAGGAGTGGCCCGAACTGCAGCTCACAGACCCGAGGAAACCCGGCGCGATTCACGAGTCTCCTGAGGAACATTTTAATTACAGCCCGAGCTGATGTTGGCCGGGAGATGAGGACACCAGCACTGCCATACCAGTGAAAACACGGCCTCTGAACATATGCTGAGTCCTGCTCACAATGTAAACACATGGTATGCTGAGGTAAACAAATGTGCTGTTCTGTAAACCTGCTATTACCGACTGTAAACATTAATATGTACCACAGAGCTATTCTGTTTTGCCCATAATCGTTTGTCAAATGTCATCACACAAGACTGAAGTCATTTGGGGAAAAGGAAAGCTGAAATTAATAGAAAGTCAATTATAAAACTCGTTTGTTACACATTTCATTTTTATTTTGCTTGTAAGACTATAATATGGTTTTATTAACTAATATTACTTCGTGCAATGGTTAATTCGGTTCAGTTCATCTTTATTTCTACAGCTCTTTTACAATGTAGATTGTGTCAAGCAGCTTAGAATAGAAGTCCTAGTAAATTGCTATTGAAACTGTGTCAGTCCAGTTTTCAGAGTTGAAGTTTAGTTTAGTTCAGTTCAGTGTGGTTTAAATTTTTACTGCTGAAAGCCAAAACACTTAAGAGCAAATCCACCAATGCACAGCTAACGTCCCAAATCAAGCAAACCAGTGGTGTATATTTTAATGTAAGTGTGGATCCATTAAAAAAATATTACCAAAGACGACTTTTTATGTCATAGTATTGGTTTGGTGAATATAACATGAATCGATATTAGTAAATGCTTTATATGCTTTAAGTATTACTAGGTAGTTGATGTTAACAAATTTAGTTAAGTATTGCTAACAAAATAAAACCTCACTGTAGTGTTTGTTTAATTATTATTATTATTATTATTATTATTATTATTAATAATAATAATAATAATAATAATAATTTAAGTTTTCAACCAAGAGTCAAAGGTTTGTTCATTAACTCTAGAAAGGTGTTTTTTATTCGATCAAACTGAAGGGCGGCACGGTGGCGCAGTAGGTAGTGCTGTCGCCTCACAGCAAGAAGGTCACTGGTTCAAGCCTCGCCTGGGTCAGTTGGCATTTCTGTGTGCAGTTTGCATGTTCTCCCCGTGTTCGTGTGGGTTTCCTCCGGGTGCTCCAGTTTCCCCCACAAGTCCAAAGACATGAGGTATAGGTGAATTGGGTAAGCTAAATTGTCCGTAGTGTATGTGTGTGAATGAGAATGCATGGATGTTTCCCAGAGATGGGTTGCGGCTGGAAGGGCATCCGCTGCTTAAAACAAATGCTGGATAAGTTGGTGGTTCATTCCGCTGTGGCGACCCCGGATTAATAAAGGGACTAAGCCGAAAATTAATTAATGAAAGTGAAGTAATGAGGAACATTTTCCTTAATTTATTCATGTGTTTCACTCATTCATTCAGTGTGTGTGTGTGTGTGTGTGTTTAATCCCATCATGCAGTGTGTATCTATATTTATGTCTTGCTAAATTTTGAAAGTTGTTTTAAACTTGTGAGACTTATTTTCTGGCCACAGTTTAGTCAGTATTAATATTCCAGCTTAATATAGTCCTGATTACTTTTTATTGAATTTATTTATTCACAATTTGTTTCTTCAAACCTGTAAATAGGTCCATAAAAGGTCTTGTGAGCATCACAAAAGTTATATGTTCGTTCCTAATGCAAACATGACAAAAACGGTCATACTTAGTATAATAATTGCAGACGGAAAATTGTCTTTCATTTACAAATGTTTTAATTTAATATTGTTTATTTATGTATATTGCTGTACTGCATTTAGCATCACTTCAAGTCCTTCACAGAAAATTGCCTTTAAATACCATGAAAATAAATCAGATCTGGTGACATTTGATTAATTGATTTATTAGTTTGACCACTAAGTTTAATAGAAAGTATTTTTAAAAAGTTTGTATGTGACTAAAGTTAAAGATTTTATCAAATAACAAACTAAATGTTCAACCAGCTCAGAATAAAGTAATAAAAGTAACACATATCAATTTATCAAAAAAATTAAGCAAAGTTTATGCATGAATGAACACATAACTTTAATAATATATTTACTTTAATAATTATAACTATAATTAATACATAACTTTATGCATGAATTAATTAATGCCGAAGGTGGTCAGTTATTTTTCATCTACACACAGAGAGCTGCGGAAGACTGAATTGTGGTTGTTTTGATTAAATCTATTTAGACTTGGTGGTTCAAAGTGATTTCTTTCTCCTCGGTTGCTCTCTAGCTGTGCTTATGAATTTAATATCTCGATTTACAGTACGTGATGTGAAGGCCTTGTAAAAGCATGCGGCAGTAATGGGCTCCAGATGTCTTCACAAAGGACTGCAACTCTCCAAGGACTCTCCTCTCCGCAATACGATCACAATCAGGTCACTCTGCTATCGGGAGACTCGGGAGCGAGAGCCGGACTGTGATGCAGTATATGAAAATGACCACTTCTGCTCACAGATACAAGTGTATGTGGTGAGTTTTTTACAAAATATTTAAACAGGCAGATGCTTTTATCTACTGTATTTAAACTTTTAGCATTCATTTCTCAGTTCATGCATTCCCTGGCAATCGAACCTCTGACATTGGTGTTGCTTACACAGTGCTCGGTTTCTAATGAATATGACATGGCTTATATATGTTGCATCATTTATTTTGATGCTTCCATTGCAAAAAACAGTCCAATAATAAATAATGATTCACACTGTCATACTTGCAATTTAATTATATATATGCCATGGTGACAGTGAATATTTTACTAGATATTTTTCAAGACACTTCTATACAGCTTAAAGTGACTTTTAAAGGTTTAATTAGGTTAACTTGGCAGGATAGGGTAATTAGGCAAGTTATTAAAAAAGTCATTTCATTAAAGTCATTAAAGGGACCTTAAAATGGTCTTTTAAAAAATTTTAAACTGCTTTTATTCTAGCCGAAACAAAACAAATAAGACTTTCTCCGGAAGAAAAAATATTGTCAGACATACTGTGAAAAGGGGGGCTAATAATTTTGACTTCAACTGTATATACAGCACAGTGGCACAGTGGGCTCCTCACAGCAAGAAGGTCGCTGGTTCGAGCCTCGGCTGGGTCAGTTATAATTTCTGTGTGAAGTTTGCATGTTCTCCCTGTATTCACATGGGTTTCCTCCGGGTGCTCCGGTTTCCCCCACGAGTCCAAAGACAGGTAAATTGGGTAAGCTAAATTGTCCGTTGTGTATGTGTGTGAATGGAAGTGTATGTGTGTTTTCCAGTGATGGATTGCAGCTGGAAGGGCATCCGCTGCTTAAAACATGTGCTGGAAAAGTTGGCGGTTCATTCCGCTGTGGCGACCCCGAATTAACAAAGGGACTAAGCCAAAAAGAAAATGAATGAGGGAATGTATATAGAAATTCAATATAACAGAAATTCAAAATAATAGTA
>CAIGQQ010026963.1:1478123-1521862 GCA_903798035.1 Danio albolineatus
ATATATATATATATATATATATATATATATATATACACATATATATAAATTCTGATATATATGATATATATATATGTATTTTAAATTATACTATTATTTTGAATTTCTGTTTGACAAAATGACCTACTATTCTTCTGCTTAGTTCCTGATCTATCAGGGATTGCCACAGCAGGATGAACCACCAATTACTTCGGCATGTTTTATGCTGCAGATACCCTTCCAGCTGCTTATAGCATAAATATTTTCAATACTATTAATATTACAAAATCATCATATGAGAATTATTAGTGAAGGATCGGCCTGTCGGCAAATTAGCTTTGCATGACAGGGAAAAAAAAAAAATTTACAATAAAAGAGAAAAAAACACAATTATTGTTTCATTTAATGAATTTAATTCTAAATGCAAAGTTGGTGTATATAAAATAACTTTGTGGAAAAAATCTAAATAAATACTGTTATTTTGAACTTGAAATGTGTGTGAAAATGTGATTTACACAAAATGTTCAGAGTAATTATTTTAAAAAAAAATAATATGAATGAACTCATTAACATTAGCTTTGCATCAGAGGGGCAAAACATTTTTTTTAAGTTGAATAAGAATAAATTAAATAATAAAGTATTTGCTTATATACAGCATTTTGATTAAATAAATGCAGCCCTGCGGGTTTCTTTCAAATGATTTTCTTACAAACTTTTGAACTCCCTGATTATCTTCATTGATTTGAGAAAAAAGAAACACTGTAAGCTGAGCTGCAGAGCTTAACCGATTCACTGATGGCCATTTCATCAGTATCTCTTACTCTTTGGCTTCCCAAATGTCTTTATCAGAGGCTTTGTCATTAAACTTTGCAATAACAAATGAAAAGAAAGAATAATTTCTCTTTCATCGGCTCCCGAGTAATGCCTTGAGCAAAGATGACAACACTCAGGAGCCAGAATCAAAACAACAGAATCAAACTCTCAGAGCAGCAGTGGTGAATGAGCTTTTAAAGAGGAGGCAAGACTGAACTAAAGTCTCTGCTTTCATGCTTCAGTTACTGCTGTGCTGCTGACTGTAGGCTCACTTACTGTCACTCATCAGCACTGTTTCAGCTAAACTCTTTCCCATGTACGGAAACCCTGGAAAAGGTCAACAGTATCAGCTGAACACTTGCTGTTAAATGATAATTAGTGTTATGAAATACCAGTAGTTCACATCAAATTGTGTAAAATGTGTTCCCCTTTAACCTGAAGATCAGTGTTTATGTAATCATAGGTATAAAAGGAGGGATCGTATCAGTATAAAAAGCATGTGTTATTATAGCAGGCAGTTTATTACATCATCTCCAGCAGTTTTACCAGTCACAGATTGTTCATTCATGTGGCGCATGACCAGAGTACACGTGAATGGGGTAAAAACATTAACTAATGCCCAGCCAACAATTGTAGGTCCTAAAAACTTTCCCTTAATGTTCCCATTCGGTTATTATTTGGTTCTTAGTAGACATTATTTTTAAATTGTAATAACGTTATTCAAAGCATCTTCATAACATTTCAGTCTATTATTCATTCATTCATTTTCCTTATATAGCACATTTTACACAGCGCACGCCATTCCAGCTGCAACCCAGTACTGGGAAACATCCATACACACTCACATCCACACTCATACACAACAGACAATTTAGTTCATTCAGTTTACCTATAGCACCTGTCTTTGGACTGTGGGGGAAACCGGAGCACCCAGAGGAAACCCACGCGAACCCACCAATCAGTCCTAACCAATGAGCCCCTGTGTCACCCTTAATTATTAATTTAAAACATTATTAGAACATTCCTTCAACATTATATTAATGTTCTAAGAGCATTTCCCTAATGTTCTCAGGAAGTTATAAAAACATTATTGTGGAAGGTTCTTAGAATGTTCAAATGTCCATTATTTTTGGATTATAACATTATTTAAAATATTGTTATTATTGAATATTAATAAAAATATTGATGAATATTATTAAAAAGTTCTCAGAACATTTAAAAAATATTTTTAGAATTAATTTATTAATTTATTTATTTATTTTATTTTACTTTTGACCAATTTAATGGATTCTTGAAAAATTGAAGTATAATTAATATAATCAATATTATTCATTCATTCATTTTCTTTTCGGCTTAGTACCTTTATTAATCAGGAGTCGCCACAGCGGAATGAACCACCAACTTATCCAGCATATGTTTTACACAGCAAATGCCCTTCCAGCCACAACGCAGCACTGGGAAACACCCATACTCTTGCATTCACACTCATACACCACGGCCAACTTAACTTAATCTATTCACCTATACTGCATGTCTTTGGACTGTGGGGGAAACCGGAGCACCCAAAGGAAGCCCATACAAACACAGGGAGAACATACAAACTCCACACAGAAATGTCAACTAACCCAGCCGGGGTTTAAACTAGTGACAGTGCTAACCAGTGCTAATTCATTTTATTAATGTCACATGCTAGCATTTACAAAACTTTTAATGATCATTATGTAATCTTCTGAGAACATTCCCTGTTAGCTGGGTAGTTATCACCATGTCTACCCAGTTGATTAATCACATCAAGAATTGCAAACTTTTTGAATGTGTAATGTAAAACATTATTTAATGTTGTTATGCAAATAAGGCATTGT
Organism: Danio albolineatus; assembly: GCA_903798035.1. NCBI lineage: Eukaryota > Metazoa > Chordata > Actinopteri > Cypriniformes > Danionidae > Danio > Danio albolineatus. The sequence continues at coordinate 1,480,778 of CAIGQQ010026963.1, forward strand.
ACCATTAAACGTGCATTCATTTGCATACATTTCTAGCACAAAAATCTGAATATTGGATGAAGTCAGTTCAAAATGTTTATTTTTACAGTCAGTTTTTTTTACAGAGGGGATTTTGGGAATCTTTTTTTATCACACCATAATTCAAAAATACAGCCAGAAAAAAATATTGTTGAATAACTTATGTTTGAACAAATACTTCAGTAAACGCTTTTAGAATACAGGCATGAAGAAAAAGGTAAATTTTAGAGCAGAATAATGTTTTTTAAGAAATTAGCTTATTGTATTGCATTTATATTGGCATTATGTATTGTAATTCTATCCTACAGTGTAAAATTGATAAAGTGTGACAAAAGACAAAAGTGTGTTGTAGATGTTTTCTTTACAAACAGACTGAGAAAAACACTTTAAGAAAAACCCAAAAGTTTAAATATCTCAAAAATCAACAGATGTTTTTGCTTGCAGTGTCTTGCCCTGAACACTGTTTACTTTAAATTACACCTTTTAGCAGAAGAATAATTGTACTCCTCATTAACACAATTGAACACCTGGCCGTTTTTTGTTTCTGTAAATGATATTTTCATCACACAATCCCCCCAGGCCAAGCAAATGGTTCCAAAAGCAAAACTGGGTTACATCATTTGACTGGAAGCATTTAACATGTCCAAACTGCCACTCAAAATGAGTAATGGATCTCATAGCCTTGTCCATTTAGCATGCATACATGCCGAACCCAGAGACATGTCATACGAGTCAAAAGCCGGTTAATCAGAGCATTATGTGCACAAAGTGAATCATTTAGTATGTGCTTTTCTATTCCAGTGGTCTCGGTGCAATAATGAATGTTTCGAATTTAGGGATTTAAGTTACATCTACACCAAAGTAGTAAAACGTGCATTGAAAATATTCCAATAAAGGTGTCTAAATAGCACTGGGAATGGGAGAAGGCTGCTCCATCTGGTGGAGGATGTAAGGAACAACAAACGCAGGCCAAAAAGTATAACTTAAAATGATAGATTGATATGTTACACAAGATAATATATAATTATATAACAATTATTGCACAAAGTTGTTGCGTGATTTCCGTAGACTTGCAGAGCTGTTATCATCTGTTCTTCTTGTTAGAAAGTGGTCTGCTTGGTCTCCTCATTTGCCTCCAGATCAGCTGCTAGGTTTTCATAATATCCATGCTTTTCTGCTTTTTCTTCTTTCTCGCTTCTGCAAAGGGAGACACATATGAACTTAATGCTATTTGTTTGCTTGTTTGTTTGTTTGTTTGTTTGTTTGTTTGTTTGTTTGTTTGTTTGTTTGTTTGTTTCACTGAGAGTACACTTTACAAAGGATAGTTCACCCAAAAATGCACCCTTCCTTTGTTCAAAACCTATTTGAGTATTTGAATCTTCTGTTGAACGCCGTTTCTGGCACTTATTAACTTCCATAATGTTCTTTTCCTACAGTGGAACTTAATTGGTGTCAGCAATGAGCATTCTTCAAAATATCTTCTTTTAAGAAAGACACTCAAAAATGTTTAAAATTACAAGAGGAAGAACAAATGGGGAAGTCATTTCTATTTTTGGTTGAACTATCCTTTTAATAATTAATAAAAGTACTACTTCTAACTGGATGTACTCTAACTGTAAATGGATCATTTTTTGTTTAATAATATATTAATCAATCATGCACTCGTATTGAACACAGTTTAAGTTAAAGTTTGACTATTTTAATATATTTTAACATTTTAATATATTTTAACACTAATTTATTCTTGTCAGTTAATGCTGAATTTTTCAGCCTCACATGATCCTTTACAAATCATTGTAATGTTATGATCTGCTGCTCATTTCTTGTCATCATCAGTATTAAAAGCATGCATGAACATGATAATGCAGTGTTAAATATCAGTAACCTTTTGATTATAAAATTACATTTTAAAATTTTAATTAAATCTTAAAAAATTATCTTAAATCTTAAAAAATACTGTAAGCTGTACCCTGAAATAAATTAATGTTTGCTGTTTGTTATTGCTTATTTAAAATGAGCTCAAACAACACAATTTTTGGGAGGGACAAATTCTTAAAACCTAAAAATTTGTAAAAAAAAAAGTTGACTTAATTCCTTCTAATGCATGGTATCCAGCATTTTGCACAGTGTACATATTGTATACAGTAAATATATATTGTTAACGTACATTGTACAATAAAGTTTGAACCTGATTAGTATTTCCTGATAATGGCTTTAGGTGTGTTTCTTGGCTGATCTCGTCTGGCCTTGACAATATCTTCAAGTGTACAGTCATAAAATGACAGTAATCATTTTTAAAAAACCATAAACTCTTCATTGCCTTTATGTTGTTAAATTACTTATCAAATTATTAGGAACTGCCACAAATATTGCACCGTCCCAAAATAATAAAATATGTATAAAGTTTTCCATTGAAATGAAACTGCATCAATGGTATTACTATTATCAAACTAAAAAAAGATTGTTCAAATATTATATAATCTGTGTAGCTTTTAATCATCACTTAATGTACAGTAAATAATCTTTTAAAAAAAGATTTCAGTTGAGTACTTACTTGTCTTTCTTGAAAAAGAGTCTTTGGATGATAAGGACGACAAAGACGATAAAGAGAAACCCAACAACAGCTGCTAGTCCCACCAGCCACGGCTGTAATGTGACTTTTCCTGTGTCTGATGTCGCTCGTTGGCCACCTGAGTAACAGTTTAATGCATAAGGTTTACTATAAAACTTAACATGTATGCAACTTTATATATATATATATATATAAACTTATGTATATATAACAAGTTAAATGACCCACGAATGTCATATATGGCAATATATGCGAATTGCATATGGCAAACAAGTTCATGTTTGGATCTCACATATATAAAAATAAATGTCTTATGTAAACATATCTGTATCACATATATTTCAAAATATTGCAAAACATATTTTTATTGAACCATTAGAATTACACATATGCGTTCAAATATATTACCTATGGTTTCTAAAGGTATAGCTCACAAAAAAAAGAAAAATCTGTCATTTAATCTTCATTTGCCTTTTCCAAACCTATTTGAGTTTCTTTATTCTGTTCAACACAAAATATTATATTTTAAAGAAAGCTGAAAACCTGTAACCATTGACTTCCATAGTATTCATTTTCCTACTACTGTATGAATATCAATTATTACTGGTTTCTAGCTTGATGAACTCAAATGTTTGAAACTTATTGTGGGTGAGTAAATAGCGAGTAAATGTTGTGTGTGTGTGATCTTTCCCTTTAAGGAGTTAAAACTTTACTGAGCAGTCACAAGAAACCTTGGTACACAAGAAAATCGGACCTGGACATTAAGTGCAAAAAGATGCAAAATGAACAAATAATTCAGAAATGTCTTTAAATGTACTCACCAGCTTGAGCTTGACAAACGCAGACAGAGAGTATTATGAAGGCAGCGATATTCTTTAGATGAAACATGATGAATTTACATTCACAATTTACAGTGCAGACACACTGCCGTCTTCCTCTGTCGCCTGTAAATATGTGAAGGTTTTATAGTGTCCAAAGTACAAAATCCGATAAAGAGAGCACAGACCGCAGCATGTAACTCACAGAGTAAGTATGCATGATTACTTTTTAGATAATGATGGTACGTGCTGAAAAGACAACAAAAATGGACTCTCCTGCAAAACAGAAGTGATTGTCAATTTAAAGTGCTGAAAAAAAGAGAAAAAACACTTTATTGACTATAAATGAGAGATTTGTTACTTTTAGACTGTGTTTGTTTTAAAGTGCTTGCTTAAATGTTTACCGTCATTCTTTTATTGGTGAAAACAGAGCAAAAATATCAATGACTCATCCTGCACTATAGGCAAATGAATGTTTTGTCCAATCAGATTGTCTCTACATGATAAATCCCCACCCCCTGATATCACATGCTGCCGACTAGCAAATTGTCTTGAATTTGTCCTCCATTTTATAAATCCAAACTTCATGTTTCAATTAGAAATGTAGAACAAAAAATAACATTGTTTGAAGAATCTTCATGAGATGTGTCTTTTAGAAGAAAAGAAAGAAAGAAAATCAGTTTGTTAACTATGGATAGTTGACACAATGAAAAACAAGCCTTTCATGCTAGCTGTCGCTAACATCAATCTGGATGGAGGATGCAGCAGAAGGCTGGTGTTTGTCTGAAATAACCCAGATGGCTGGCAGGTCTTCAGTGCCCTCCATGAGCTGTAGAATCTCCTTGTCTGTGTCCATGTCCTCCAGCTCAGGCATCGGCTCTGGCATCCAGTCTGCCCTGAACTTCTCTCGCCTTTCCCAGGAAAACTCCTGCTCCTCAACAGGCTGCTCTCCAAACAGGTAATCTACAATATTGAAAGGGCGCTTGGTCAAATGTTGACTTGAATTAAGTTTTTTGGGGTTATTTATGGACTGCTGACAGTAATTTATGACACTAAAGTACACAATCTGTTTTAAAGTGCACAGGTATATTTTTGGCAATAGTCAAAAACATGTTGTATGGGTCAATGGGTCATTTTTCTTTGATGCCAAAAATAGTTCAAACATGAGGTAAAGATCATGTTCCATAGAGATATGTAGTAAATTCCCCAGGCTACTGTAAATATATTTGCTGTTAGTAAAAATATATGCTGTTTAAAAGATTTTTTTAGGTTTAAGTTTTTGACTAAGTTTGATGTTTTTGGAGCTTTTGGCGTTGCAGCATTTTCACATATATTTAAGTACCTCTTATTTGGCTGAGCACCCAGTTGAGATTGATGTGCATAATATTGTTAATTTTTTACTGTAAATATAAATATATTTTACTGTAGGTGGTGGAGACATCCTTTATGTTGTTACTAGCTATATAGGAAACTAAATGAGATTGGATTGTTTTTAACTATTGAGAATTTAAATAATGATGTAATATGATTAAATATGGAATTCAATTCAATTCATCTTTATTTGTATAGCGCTTTTACAATGTAGATTGTGTCAAAGCAGCTTCACATGGATTGTGAAAAATGTAAACAGTGTCAGTCTAGTTTTAAGTGTTGAAGCTCTTGTTAGTTTAGTTCAGAGTGGTGGAATAAGAGGGTGAAGTAAGAAAATAGTTTCATACATTAAGACGAAATGTTTGTGTTTCGTATCTCAGAAGAATGTGAAAAAGAAATATAAAGTAATTATTTAATGAGTGCAGATCATGACCTTGTTAATTATACTGTAAATATATAAACGTAATTTTTAAATAATAATATCACTTGCTAAGAAATTTAAAGGGAAATTTAAGGAAATTCTTTCTCAATATTGTAATATTTTAAAAAACCTTTAGGTTTTAGAGCTTTTCAAATAATTGTATTTCAGCCAAATATTGTACTATTTATGTTTCATTTGTTCAGCTTTGAGTTGATTTATTTTATATATCACAATAAAAAAACGGATACTTGTGGCTAGTTTTGTGGTCCAGTTTTGTGGTTCTTATAATATTATAATATAACTGAGGGGAAAGGGCGCCACGGTGGCCTAGTGGGTAGCACGTTCGCCTCACAGCAAGAAGGTCGCTGGTTTGAGCCTCGGCTGGGTCAGTTAGCATTTCTGTGTGAAGTTTGCATATTCTCCCCGTGGTTGCGTGGGTTTCCTCCGGGTGCTCCGGTTTCCCCCACAGTCCAAAGACGAATTGGTGAATTGGGTGAGCTAAATTGTCCATAGTGTTATTAGTTTGTGAGTGAGTGTGTATGGATGTTTTCCAGATTTGGGTTGCAGCTGGAAGGGCATCCGCTGCGTAAAACAAATGCTGGATAAGTTGGCGGTTCATTCCGCTGTGGCGACCCTGGATTAATAAAGGGACTAAGCCGAAAAGAAAATGAATGAATGAACTGAGGGGAAAATTGACACCTTACCCAAACAGAAGTTACTCCCATCATTTACAGTATGAGTAAAATAAGGTATGGCATAAACTCTACAATACAAAAAATGTTCTACCAACTTATTAAAAACATTGTTGAAGATATTCGCTTTGTGTTGTAATGCTGGAACCACGAAATATTTGCTCTCTTGCACTTTAAAAATTCACAACAGCATTTTTTTTGCAGTTTTACAAAGTTCAAGGAAATACTATTTCAGTTTTCTACTTTAAAATTTCACATAAATTCTAATTTTAATAACTTCGCTATTAGTCTTCTGTGGTCTTACATACTGTAGGACATGCAAAGCTACTTCCTTTGTTTTCAAACTGTACATTTTATCAGGCATTCTCTGTAAATCAACCTCATGACTAAAAGTGCTGTAGTGCAGTTTGGGCTTCACGGGATGATCTCAAGCTGTTGCTCAGCTGCTCTCGAAAATCAGCCAAAAGCTTGGAGAACTACTCTCACCAGCAAATCATCTTAGACTGGTTTATGTTTTTGGCAAAGAAGTCAAGTGTTCTCTAGTAAAAAAGGGATTTTTTTGAACACCGTTCATAGAAAATAAGCCAGCAAATGTGCAAAGAGGATTTGCAGGTCTTTAAGTTGAAAGAGATGGTCAATGTTTCTTGTCCCGTACCTGCCAGATCATGGATGAGGTCTATTATGAGGTGTCTGATGATAGCGAACAGGGTGACGACGGTCACACTCACAGCCAGCAGCAGATATATCACATGCTTGGGGGGAAGAAACGGGTGATTTTCTTTGGGTTTGTAGTCCTGGAAAAATTCCTCATCCAGATTATTGCTGTTTTCGTCCAAATCCATAAGTAGCGTCGCTTAGTCTTCTGCGTCATAAGGGTTAACTCCTGATCAACAGCTTGTTAGTTTTCTTTCATTTCCTGTCGATCTGGGTGAAAATAATTAGCAAACATGATTTATTATTTATTTACTTTTTTAAGCATAATTGCAGGTTCAAGACATGTCATTAAATAATACTGTTAGAAAAAAATGTCAATACAGTTTAAATGGCTAGTTCATCCAAAAATGAAAATATACTTCTTCATTTACTCTCCCTTGTGTGATTTTAACCCGTATGAGTTTCTTTCTTCTCTTGAACAAAAAAAGAAGATATTTTAAAGAATGCTGATTGCTGGCTCCCATTCTTCAAAGTATTTTCTTTTGTACAGTTTGAAAGTGAAGTAAGTTGCTTTGGATGTGTGCATAAGTGCCTGTGTAAGATTACAACTAACTATCTAACTAACTAATTAATTAAATGAAAAGTAATAAAAATGAAATTAAAATTTAGAAAACTGAAATAGTACTGAATATCCTTATAAAAGATGCTCTTATAATCTATTTGATTTTTGACTATATCTTCATTCAGTCTTATGTTGATGTTTGCGCTTTCTTAAATGTTAATAAAACATTATTGCAGATTTTTTTATTTTGGGGTGAATGTTCCCTTTAACATGAATTTAAAATACAAGAATGTAATTTAAATATAAAAAGGACAAATTGCATGATTCCATAATAAAAATCATGGTCATTTTTATAATATATGAATGTTATGTGAATGTTATGTGTGTGTTATATGAATGAGTTATGCTCTGCAAGGCTGCATTTAATTTGATTATATATTGCAGTGAAAACAATCATATTGTAAAATAGTATCACAATTGAAATGAACTCTTTTGTATTTTAATATAAGTGTTTTATTTTTGATATGAAAAATCTTCAATGTCACATAATTCATCAGAAATTAGTTTTAACCATTTGAAAGTCTATACTGACACTTTTGACCAATTTATTGGATTCTTGAAAAATAATAAGTATTATTCATTCATTCATTTTCTTTTTGTCTAGTCCCTTTATTAATCAGAGGTTACCACAGCGGAATGAACCGCCAACTTATCCAGCATATGTTTTACGCAAAAGGATGCCCTTCTAGCCGCAACCCAACTCTGGGAAACACCTCAATTTAGATTATTGAATTAGCGAGTTCAATTTTTATGAGGCGATCTTGCTACCTACTGTGCCACCGTCACGCTCATCAGTATTATTATTATTTTAATTCATAAATACACAAAATTCCACCTACTGTACCTTCCATTATCTGAACTAAAGATTCAAAACTCTAGCAATAGTTAAAGATAATGCAATGTTCTAATATATCAAGTGTTTAAATTATTTATTTATATTTATATATTTATTTAAATTATAGCATTACTTCAGTGTGTTTAAAGATTATAACTATGGCATATCATATTACATTATCATATTATTGATAATGATATTATCAATGATATGTTATCTTATTAAAGTAAAAAAATCAAGTGAAAATCAAATGTAATGTCCAAGTATTACACTGTACATATGTAATGTTACAGTAATGTTTATTGTGGTTTTTCATAATAGCTTCATAATAAAGTATGGAAATGTATGCAAAAAGATTTTATATTGTTAAAACAATTTTTTTTTAAATGAATCAGTTTTTTTTCAGTATTCTTTGTAGAAAGTATTTATTTGAAATAGTTCATATTGAACTGAAAATTCAAACATTTGATAATTACCCGTTTTTAAGAACAACAACAAAAAAATTCAAAATGTACACATCTTAACCCAGGCTCATTATGTTAATGCACACCTATTTTCTCTTAGTTAAGGCTAGGGTTGAACTAATGATTTGAGGCAGGGTTAGATACTGCGTATCTGAGCATCAGTATCAGTAGCCGTGTTTATGGTCAGATAATAAGTTGTGTACATACCTGTGAAACCCTTTTCCTCATTTTCTTCCTTCCAGTTTTGCTCCCTTTTGATGCCAAAATGTTCCCTAGCCGTACTCCTCCTTGTTGCATATCCACAAAATCACAATAAAGGATGTCAGAGAGTGATAGTTTCTCTGAATGTTGGGTTTTCTTTAGTAACAGTGTCAGGAATTCCCTCTGACCTCAAGAACTTTTAACAGCTAATGTGCTTAGTGCCGTAAGGAGAAGCCTTGAGCCTACCGCACAACACCTGTTGATATATTTAACATACTGTACGGTTGAACAAATGACGTCAATGAAAACACAGTCTGGTATAGAAACTGATCTCTATTTTCAGGGGAAAAAGAATCTTTAGATCATTTTCAGGTCTGAAGGTGAAACACTGACATTGTGTTGTCTAAACAGTAACTTAATTAAAGCAATATAGTTATATGTCATAAACACATTTTTCCTGTAAACTTTTCTACCAAATTTAAAAATATTTGTTACATTTAAAGTATTTTTTTTATAAAAAATGACAAACTTACATTATTTTCAGGCATGTTTATATCCATTTTATCACCACAAAATACATGTTTTCCCTTAGAAAAGCCAGGAAATCAATTCTTTGTCTTCATTTTCAATCACCTCAAATGTTCTGACCAAACATTTGATTAAATTTTCTGAAAATATAATAAAGCTGTAAATGACAATATTGTAGTTGAAATCTGAAGGAAAAGTTATCGAACTTCAACATATCAACATTTCACTCAATCCCACTCAATTAATATTACTTCAACATATCAACATTTCACTCAATCCCACTCAATTAATATGACTTCAACATATCAACATTTCACTCAATATCACACCCAATAAATCAGGAACAATATTAATGAAGTCAAAATAAGTATATATTTTTAAAAGAATTCTGAAATTGAATGTTATTTAAAACTTCAGTCAGTCAGTTTGGCTTCATTACATTACACCAGCCAAAGTGATCGCGTGTTAGATCAGGTAGCAGCATCTTCTTAATGTAACAACTGGATGAAACCGTAATCCCGCACAAACAGTGTGTGTCAAATAAGGTCTGTGCTTTCACTGGAGAACAGAAAGTACATCCTCTGTGGCGAACAAACAGCTACAGCTCCCTCTGTCTGCACTAGCGCATGCTAATCATGCTAATCCGGATCAGAGAGTAGGCTACAGGATGACAAATGCCATGTAAACAGTACCAATACTCTCTATATTATATTCATTTATTATTGTTGAGGGAATGAGGCATGTGTAAGAAAGCATGGATATATATTCACAAATTATGGGTAGCTACTTTATTAAATATAGTTAGAAAACATACAAAAAAAATACAAACACATTTTGCTACAGATTTACAAGCTTTGTATTTTCGGTGCTCCTCGTTTTGGTGGAAATGAGCAGCCATAGTTGATTATTAAGACTGAAATAAAGAGATTGACTAATGTATGAAAGATGAGGGATTGTATATAATTCAGTGACATCTTGTTTTGTTTGCTACAGTAGACATAAATCCTGGCAGATATTCTTCATTAAATATCAGTCTGTTCCTTTTTTTGGTGACATTTTCTCTCCTTCATCCTGCTTCCAAAGATTAGTTTTCCCTCTTCTTCATCTTCATCTTCTTCTTCTTCTTCTTCATGGTCAAGGTCTCAGTCTGTGTGGAAAAGCAAATGTATGTCCTGAAATGTAGATATTGGGTTGATAAGAGCAGAGTTCATTATAGTGTGCTAAAGGCCTGTGAAGTAGCCTGATATGATTGTGTTAATCCCACTCCTAATCCTTTGGCTGACATCGCGCTGACTCTGATATTCCACAGCAGCTGTCTTTCATGAAGGTGAAAGCTGTAATCAAGGGTTAGCTATACTGTAATCCAGCTAATCCTGTCTGAGATGTGCTCTCAGGAGGCACGGGTGCTTTAGAAATGCCTTTTCATTGCGGTTATAATTTACATTAAAACAAAAATAAAGGCTCTTCGTTGGTTAAAGAACTTTTACATCTGGAGAGGCGTGTGTTAAACAGAAGGTTATTTAAAGTGGAAAAACTACTGAGAAATATGTGGTTCTCCTAGGAACAGTTATTTGGGGAACCAAAACGGTTCTTATGTGGCATCTCTGCAGTGTTTTGGAAATTTATTTTAAAGAGTTCACTGTGCCATAATTATTCAAGTAATTAACAATTCCAAGTATAGTTACATTTGCTGTGAAACACATATTTCAAATGGTTCTGCCATTGAAGAAACATTTTTCATTGGATTTTAAAGGTCCTTTGTGGAATCATTGATTCCTTACGTTTTAATAAAGTATTGAAACCTACTGTATATTTTTAATCGTGCGGTAGAATTGTATAAAACAACATAACAAACATAATCATTTAAATAATTTGCAACTTTTTGTTAAAGTATAAGTAAAAATAAAGTAAAATAGATGCTAAACAAAGTTTCAAGAGTTCGTACTTATATATGCTTAGCGTTTATAGCAAGTTTGGCATGCTGTCCTGGGAGAGAACCCTGATCTCGGACATACTTGAGCCCAAGGCTCCCGCCCGGTCAACAAGCATATGGGGATCCAAGATCAGGTAGGTATGAGAGCTCCCATTTAAGAAAGGGAGGAAAAGGAGGAGATTGGGTGGAAGGGGGATTCTTCCAAAACGAAGATAGAGCAGTATGGAAAAAACTATCCATTTATTGTAAACTATAGGATCTCTATGTTTGGATTATTACTGATTACAGATGAGCAGCCAGATGATTGTGCTCAATCATATCACGTGCTCCTCTCAAAATTAGTTTATAAAACTTCACAAATATAAAATATTTGTATTAACAATTAACACATCTTAAAAAGTCATTTATTCTTGTGAAGACAAATTTTTAATCAATATTATAAATTTCAATTTGTCACATCCTTCTTAAATCATTTGAATATTTAGTAATCAGTAATTAACAATGTCAAAAACTGTTGTGCTGCTTAATATTTTTGTGGATTTTTTTTTTTTTTAGATGTTTGATGAATAGAGAAGCTTTTATTTAAAAGATAAATTTTTACCATTACAAATCTCTTAACTGTAACTGTCAGTAACTGTACAACCTGTTCAAATCTTCTTAACTGTCTTGCTGAACAAAAGTATGTTTTTTCTGAACATATTCTATGCATATTTTAATGACTATTAAGTGCTCCACTCACATTCTAAAATCCCTTCATTAAATAAAACCTTCAATATAATCTTTAAAGTGATAAAATAAGTGCTGCTGTCGGTGTAAAATAAAATGAATCATACAAACTTTATCATAGTAATAAAAATGACATTTGTATACTTGTGGACATATTTAAACTACAGTCCAGAATTTAACAGGACACAACATACAGTAGTGCTGCAGGGCAACTGATAATTGTGCTGAACTCTACTCACTCAGACTGGGATTTCCTCAGGTTCAGGCGCATCCTTGAGCTTCTTGCAGAAAACCTGAGACAGAAGGAAGTTCCAGTAGATAATAGTTAAACTGGTATTGGCAGTCACAATGCCGATCAGTACGGGATGCATGTCTGGTTTTAGCGGCGGTTCTCTTCTGTTCTTCCAAAGGCTGAAGCTGAACAAACCCTCTCTGAGTTTCTGAACGACTGACCGACTGACTGGACTGACGTGTTTGTTTGAGCCTGTGATCCAGACAGACCTGATCCTCTATGAGTCATATCTGATCTGATATTATTCATCTCCCTGTCACCTCTAACCGTCCTTCTGCATGTCTGCTGGTTTATGGATTCAGAAAAGCTGGATGTTTTACTCCAGGGGCTCAAGATTATTCATTAACATAATGCTTTTCAACAGGTTTACGAGATATATATTTCAATTAAATTAACACGTTGACCTTTGTGATAGCAAGCCGCACAACAGCCACAATAGTTTGATTTAAAATGAAAATACAAAAATTACAATTACACTAGCTATCACATTCACTATTGTTAAAAGGTGTGGGGTCAGAAATAGATTGTGGTTTCACTTAATTGGCCTTGGATACTTGCATAAAAAAGTGCTTATTGTGCTCATGTTGTTACAACCCTTATAGTGCTATTGATCTGGGATAGGGTTTGGGACAGGTTTGGAATGGTGGATTCATGCATAATGGATGGGTCAACAGTGTAGTTCTACATGTAAATACAGAAAATAATTACAGATGTATTTAGATGCTGATCATTTTTAAAATATAAATGTAAAAAAAAGCTATGTACATAAGTATGTTGTACCAAATTATTCATTTAAATGTAAATACACCAAAATTAAGGCCACTGAATAAAAAGTGGAGCAAAGATTTTAACGCAAATTTATTAAATAGTGATGGATACAACTGGTTAAAACTGTTCAACATTGATAGCAAATGTAACAATTTTTACATGAACCCTAAATCATATTACATTTATTTGTGCTCTGTAAAAAATTATATGATTAATTAGTCCTGACAGCATGTTTTTAGTTTATTGTAACTTATAAAACTACGTTAATCATGTTCTAACTTAATTTTATAAGTTATGCAAGCTGTATTAAGTCAGTCTAACAATCTAAGTTCAATGGACTCATTAGGTTAATTTGATTCAGCTTAAAAAATTAAGGTAACCAGGATTTTTTACAATTTGAAGGCTTATTACAAACAAAAATAAAATTAAAAAATTGTATTTTGCCTTATAACGAGTACAGAGCCAAACTGTTTTGTTTTCTTTAAATTGGTTTTCTTTCTTTCTAAAAAAAAAAAGCTATGAAATTATAATTATTTCATATCAAACAAGCAGACACCAGCAGCAGAAATGGAAACACAAAAAAGATATATACTTTCATTTAATTCATATTATTATCCTCATTTGTGCAAAGAATTATATAATAATGAAAAAAACTGATACGTTACCTGTAAGTCAGTCCCTTCTACAGTCAGATTTACAAGGCAAGATTTAGTTATGTTTTCTGTATTAAAAAAATAATATTAATTCAAAAGAAAACTGTAGCCTATCTGCAGGCTAAGCAGGGTTGTCTCTTTTTGCTTCATCCTCAGTCTTCTTATAAAAGGCTTCTGTCAGAATGAAGATCCAGTATGCGATGGTGATGGAGGTGTTAATTGTGACGATGCCAATCATGAAGGGATGAAGCATGTTTGCAAGCGTTGCACCGTCTGTAGTGTTTGTCTGCTTTGTGCCACTTTTAGTCTTTTTCTGTGGTTTGGTCCTGCCTTTTCTTATGGATGTGCCCTTCACTCCTCCCATCAAGCTTAATATTAGCATAAAAATCCTTTGCTGAACTAAAGTGTTTGGTCTCCGTCCATCAGCCAATTTGTAGAGCACAGTAGAGTACTTAAAGGGACAGTTGCCCCAATAATGAACATTTCATCATCTTTTACTCAAACGGTTTTGAACTTTTATGAATTTCTTTCTTTGGTTGAACACATCAAGATATTCTGAAGGTTGTTGGAATATATAGTAAGATCAAAAATATGGAACAGCCGTTCTTCAGATTATATTTTGCTTAACAGAAGAAATAAACAACAGGTTTGGAACAAGAAGAGGATGTTGGTTTATTCTGTGAACTATCCCTATAAATGAAAATGTGCAATTGTTTTGGGTTTTTTTTCTGATTTTTAACAATGTAGATACGAAAGCAGTCGGGCGGATAATACTTTCACAAATGTGTTTGTTTACATTAATTGATTGTTACGCTAAATAGCAATGATCTCTTATGGATTAAAGAATTTGGATTTAATTTGCTGTGTGCCTCTTTAAGCTGGACTTATTGAATGAGACAGACCGCTGCGTGGATTAAGTTAGTCAGAAACCTCACACCAGCACTATGGTGCTCTTAGCTGTACTAATCACCTCTGCTCATGGGTGGAGGATTTACCTTTACTGAAGATAAGAAACATAGTGATATCACAAGATTTTATGATGCGTTAAGCCCAAAGTATAAAAGTATCCATTTGATAGCGGCCATGAACGCGAGTGCTTGGCACAACAGATTCAGCCTTGTTCAATTTCTGTGACTTTCCTCTCCAAAAGAAATTAGCGAAAGCAGTTTTGGCGATAATCCCCTCTCACATACACTTGAGAACAGTCTGCTGTAGTTTGCTGTCTTTGGTAGTTTGTTGTTTTTGTTCCTTTCTTATCTGACTGAAAGAATAACCCAGTTCAGTGTTAACACCTTGTGGACAAACTAACCATTACAAAACGCAACATAACGGTAAATCTTTTTACACTACAAGAATTTTTAAGTCAAAATTATCTTTTGTTGCTAATAATTTATTTGATATTTGTTTCTACTTAGATCTGACACTAATTTTGAATTGTGAAATGAACACAGTAATAGCTTTCAGATGAAAAATTACATTTAAACTCCCCAAGAAATCAAAACCATATTGATTTTATTAGCTCACATTGCTAGTTTTGTGGTGAACAATTCACCTGTGCATGTCATTAAGAAAAAAAAATTGTTTGTCCTTCTAATCTTTAATTGAAATCAGAAAATGCACTTCCAGTTTGTTTTTAGTTATCAGATGACGTGATTTTGAGCGTGGCTGACATACTTAACCAAGTTGGTTCAACTATCAGTTTTGACAACAAACAAAAATGGTGAGAAGGTGTGTGTTAGGTTGTAATAGCTCTCCCCAAACACTTTCCCTATCTTTCCGAACGAAATGCCCACTTTACTGCATCCATTCAGCTTGCGGTAGAAAAAACAAGCCACACCCACTGTTTTCTCATTTAATATTCTGTTTCTCTAGGAACTGCATCATAAAAAATAAATAAATAATGATTGCAGCTTCTGGTTCATTGGGACTTTACATATGTATATTTACATATAAATGTACTTTATGTAAAGTTTGTGAGCTGCTAGTGAACCTCCTACATTTTTTTAAATTGGTTGATTGATTTGCACTAGGGGCATCATGGTGGCACAGTGGGTAGCACAATCGCCTCACAGCAAGAAGGTCACTGGTTCGAGACTCGGCTGGGTCAGTTGGCATTTCTGTGTGGAGTTTGTATGTTCTCCCAGTGTTCGTGTGGGTTTTTGCTGCACATCACACTTTCAGCTGCATGAGATCCAGATTCAATCATGAACTCTGGGTTAAACCCCAAGTTCAAACACAGTGAAACCACTTCACCTGATCCAGGTTGGACATGTTTGGTTTTGTCAACCCTAAACTTATTCCACAACCCAGAGTTTGCACTTGTTTTGAGGAGCAGGAAATTTGCATCACATGCACTGTATATATACATCTTGAAAAAAATGAAGCCAAAACATTTAGTGTGCCCCTGGTGGCTGGCTGCATTATATTTCAAAAATCCCTCCATCTCCATGTAAACAGATGTGAGCTTGATTGAAAAAGCAATTAGAGATGCGTCATCTACCTTTTTTAATAGTCTATGATGAAAACTAAAATATACTTTAGAGCTTAAACGCAGAATAAGACTGCCAAATATGTGGTCAAATAAATGCTTTTATTTTGCCTTCCAAATTAATTAAATATCCAATCTGCTTTCACTTGCATCTGAAATATGGATAGTCTGTAAGTTTTAGGAAATGTGTGTAAAAGTTTTCAGTGAGCGCTCTGCAGTCTGAGCAGTCCATCTGCATACTGGAACTGTGAGCTGTTCTCATACTCCAGCATGTCTAGCGCGACCTCACAGCTCTCCTTCACCACCCGCTCCTGGTCTTTCCTGTAGCGCTCCAGGATCTGCACACATGGCTCCTTACCGATGGAGCCCAGCGCCTCTGCACACTCGTGTCGGACCATGGCGTTCTCATCCATCTTCTCCAAAGCTGCCTGCAGCTGAGGGATGCTGGCCTCGTGCTGGATCTGACCCAACACATAACCAATCTCATGGCGGAACAAGGCACTGCTGCACTGAAGACCTGCCACAATGATTTTGAAAGAAAAGAACAAGTTTATTCAGAATTCAATTGATCAAGGTGACAGTAAAAGCTTATGTTAAGACTTCTACTTCAAATCAATGCTGTCCTTGTTAATAAGAATTATTAATTGAACCTCAAATCAGCGTATTAGAGATTTTTTAAAGTCAGAGTGAACTGAAGTTCTTGAGACTTTTTTGCTTTTCAGTATGTTGATGTTCTTCCAACTGAAACTGAATATTGAGTAGGGGCTGAGGTTTTTTTTGTCCATCATTCCACTGCAGCTGTTATGATCACTTAACTGTGGATCTGCTGCGGATCGCAGGAGAACTACACACACACACCACACTAACAAACTGCAACTCCCAGCATGCACCTCGCACACACCGGTTCCTGTTTTCCACTGATTAAATACACATAGCCGGAATATTGTTATAGACTGATTACAAGGACTATTTACACAGCACGCACACGCACACGCACTTCTGGGCTGAGTCTTGTTTATTTGTATTGTGAGCATTACGACGTGTTTTCCCTTGCCTTGCTATGTTTGACCCTTGCTTTGTTCTAGGGCTGGGCAATACTGCAAAATTTGGTTTCGATCCCATACCAAGTAAATACAGGGCCAGTATCACCGATATTGATATTGATACTGATACTTTTACTTTAAAAAGCATGCACTTGAACCTAAATTGAGTGCTCACAAAGCAGCTATAAATAAATGCATATGTTAAACTCAGGACAAATTTTAAACATTTAAGCCAAATAAAAACATTTTTATTATTGTAATGATCTGGATTTGCAAAACACAAACTTATTACTAGAGAACAATATATTTTTTTTTAACTTTCCTTCAGTCTAGGGTTTGTTTTTAAGTGTTTTTTTTTCCTACTAACTCACTACAGCAAAAGATAACTGACTTAAAATCCTTTTTTAGCTGGTGAAAAAACTACTGTTCTAATCACGTTTATTTTTCCAAAATATTTCATATAAATAGCAGGTTTTAATGTGCTGACTATTTAGGCTATATTTAATCAGCCTGATGATGAAAATAAGTTCAACTATGACCAAGTATTCTGTGTTGTTTTGTTTTTTTCAAATTAGCATTAACTAATACTGAATGTCCAATATAACTCAAATATTAATATCACCCCTGTAGCTAGCTACATGGATATTCATTGCCTCTCTGAAATAACTCGGACCGTGACCTCTGTCTCAGGGCTGGCACTCCTGGGGGTCTGTCTGGAGGATTTGCCCCGTCTCCTTTTTTGCAGCTTGGCGTTTTTTTTTGTGTGTTTTATGTGTTTGTGTAGATTTGTGGTGTTGCCACTGTATTGAATAGTAAACTAGATGAAAGGACAACTAGGGCAGGGAGGAACAACGGTGCATACGAGATATAAATGGAGCAGGGTATTTAGAGACATGACATTTTTGAAACAGGAGCAATGTACTTTAGATGAAATTTTTAAAAAGTATCAATCTTGGAATGTTACTACCGATCCGATATCAATACCAACGTTGGTATCGATACTATCGATATTAGGTGGATTTAGTGGATTTTTAAGTATAAGCTGGCAAAATAAACACTGTAAATTTTGATTTCACTCAGACTTTAAGGATCACGTGACGCTGAAGACTGGAGTACTGATGCTGAAAATGCAGTTTTGTAATAACCAGAAATCATTTTTCTAACCTAAAAATGGAAAACTGTGATTTCTAAATGTAATATTAGTTCACTAATTAACTTCGTTTATATGCATCTCGCAAATCTATTCTCACCGTCTCCAAGAGCCAGAACAGCCTCTTCAGTTCCAAGATTCCTCAGAGAAAACATGGCTCTATAGCGGTCAAACAGCGGCAGGCTTTCATCTAAGAGCTGCATCCTCAGCTCTGGTACACTTTTTTGGGGGGCAGGGGGAGCAGGGTCCACAGAGCAGTAGGGGTTTTCATCTGTCCCATTTGTTGTCTGTTCCCCACCATTCATGAGCCACTCTAGCCTCTGGACTGCCAGCTGACAGGTTTCTGCCACCTTTACAGAAAAAGAGAGTTGATATAAAACCTGTAATGTGTAGGATTTGGATAATCTGTATCTTTGTATGGACAACAATGTTATGACAGACCCAATTAGGACAATTCCCTGATTAAGAATCTACCATGTAAACCGATACTCCTACTTTAGTGGCATTATTGAAGTGTGGTACAGACATATGCAAGCACTTTTTGCCACATTGTGAGACAGAATTTCAACAGTTCGACAGCAAACAGAAAGCATTGCTTTGAGCGATAATTTGTTTCCGTCAGTCACCACGAATAGCATGGTAAATACTTAACTGCGTTGTTTGTTCAACCCAAAATTGCATATGGTACAAAAAAATGAATTTATTATTCTGAAGGGATATGAGGATGTGTGCCATTAATCAATCTATGTGCCGTAAAATGGGAACATGGAAGAAATATTCTGAAAATAACAAAATTGAACATCTTTATCATCTCAATTAGATTAATTAAATAATAAAATATTTCTGATGTCCTTGTAAACATACACATTGATGGATGAGACAATTTTACTGTACCTCAATAACTGGATCATCTGCATATTTCTTCAATAAATCTAAGACTTTGGGATTTCCAATGGCTCCCAAAGCTTCTCCTAGAATTTAAAATACAATTAATTTGACGCAAGGGAAAAAATGCAATAAGCAAGAAAATGTCTCTTTGTAATCCTCACCTGCTTCGTGTCTGACCATTGGCTCTTGGTTTGTGTCTTTCAGGACCGTCTCTAGGATAGGAATGGCGCTCTCGTCCTGCATTTGGCCAAGGCAGTACGCCAGCTCATGCTTCAAAAGGGCAGATTCATCCACAAAAGCTTCACTGATCCACTTCACGGCCTCTGCTCCTCCAAGGTTGCGGAGAGTGAAAAGAGCTCTGAAGCGTGTCGTCAAGTCCTGCTTTGTGTTGACCAGGATGCTCCCCACTGCTGCTATATCCTTATCGCTCGCCATGAGGAAGGTTTGGTAAATGTCCTTATGTGCAGATTAACCAAAGAGCAGAAGACATACACGACCTGAATTTGAAAGCAACAGCAAAATCAACCTAGTGATTTATTTATTTATTTATTTATTGCCAAATCAGCAACTTATGGCTATTTCATGGCAAGATTACATGATTACATGATAAAAAACAAATTCATATTACAATAAAAAGTTACTTGGATAAATACATAAAATATAAATAGATCAAATTCACACAAAAATATATTAAAAAGTTAAATATGATTTTTCAGCTCACTTTTTGATAATTTAAAACTCTTCCTGGTGGTACTTTTTTTTTTTTTTTAAATGTCCATCAAAGTAGTCTCCTTATAAAAATGTTGTCGTAAACTGTATGTTGCTGAACAGTTGCTGAGGTCTGTATTAAAACTTTCACATTCCAGCAAGATATGTTTGATAGTAAGAGCAGCCTGGTAGTTACTAAATTTAGATGGGTCTTCATTATTAAATAAATACAAATGTATCAACCTAGTGATAAATGAAAAGAGTTGATCATATGATGATTCAGAACCATGTGAGCTGCCTACCCAGACAGAATTTTGCAATAAATGTGCAATAATATGTGCTCGCTCAACAATTTATCTGACCAAGGAAAGCAGTTACTAGTTCACACGTAGTAGATTTAGTTTGTTAACAGAGCAACTGCACCAGAACTGTGTTTATCATTTGGATAAGTGGGAAAGTAGCTCTGAAGACCAAGACATCAAAATCTAACTGATGTTTATTTATTTAGGTTCAGTCCTAAACGTACAGTGTGCTTAATAACGCTAAACAACAAAAACAGAACTAAACCAATATTCTTCTTCTCTTGTTCAATCCGACAGAGAACTGAACTAGTGTGTAATGCCTCAAATTTACAAAATTAATAATTTTATGTCTAATCACTCGGTTCAAACTTTTATTAGGTTATTTGCATTACAATAAACAGGTACAAAAGGGGAATTGAGGTAAAGTCGGTTTTATATTAGCACATTCGTTCAGTGACAACTTGTGATATGCTCCCTATATTGTTTACCATGGAACTTTCGATCTGAATTCACATGTAAAAACATAACGTTAACGCACTATTTATTTGAATTTGCAAAGAATATTTTTGTATAATTATATAATTAAGGAGGATAACCGAAAGTGCGAATACAAAACCAACTGTGAATACATTTATGCAAGCGTTACTCCAACTTAACAGTTCGCTTGATCGATCAAAGCCGTAAATTATGGCATTCAAAAACTACATTTTATCCTCGGGTCTATAATGCTTTGACCGTGGTCTTGAGTCAATAGAGAGCTGAAATAACAGGCCTGATCGCTGTATCAGCAACACACGGGCGTCACTCAGTTTCACTGTCTGCTCAGTTTAAACGCGACAGGCAGCCGGAATATGGACATTACTATGATGCTGGCTGAGTTTAAATTCTCGCTCGTTACAGTCGCTGAACTGTACGTGTTATGGACTTACTGCAAATTAGAGTTTCTTCAGTCATATGGTGCTCTCCATTATCCAACTTCTCATGCTGTTCACTCAAGAAGAAACTGCTTCACTCGTGTAATCCAGAAGTGAGAATTAGTGAAGTGCCACCTATTGGACTGGAGAACAGCGAGATAAAAACAGACCTGAGCAGACTCTGATCAGTGGATCGCAACCTTTTTTTCTCTACACAATATTCTCTAACAGTAATACCAATAGTGAGTAATAGTCAATGAAATAATACAATAGACTTCAGTTTACATTTAAACTGCTTTTTAATTTCGATATATCAAGAATGATGCTGTGATTAAAGTTTTCCTGTGTTGAGGCTGCTACATAGATTAATGTTAATTGTATTGAGACATTACATTTGACTTCTTCTGTTATGAAGAAAGAAGCAATGTTACTTTGAAACGAGACTAATTATCCAAATTTTCTAAAATTTCAAAAATCAACAAAAGACAAGCACAAAGTTTTTGGAAGGTTTTAATAAAAACAAAAACTTTGATATTGTTCTTAGTGCAGTTCTTTTGAGTTGTGTGCATCCAACAAGCAGACGAGAACCCCAGAAGAGATCAGTCTGCTTAAAAAACAAGCTTACATTTCTCATATCTGTCATGGTGTTGCTCATTGTAGTTCAACATAGGCATCATAAACTTGTTTTAGCAGCTCTTCATCCTTTAGACATGTTAAAAGAATTCAAAAACATGTTTGTCATAAGTATATGTCAGTATATTTAGTGTGTGTATATATAAGAGTATATTTAACAGTTGAATACATGTCACAGAAGCTATTATTTGTATAGGTTTGATAATGAACCAGAACAAAATATATTATTTTCTTTGTTCTGAAACGAGAGAATTGGGGTCTGATCTTCTCACACTGATTTCTCAGTTGGCCTGTTGCAGACAATATGACATGATCTAGGATAGTTTGATGCTTTGAAGCTCATCCTGGAGTTGTCATGGCAACAGCTCTGTAAGCTCAAACCTGTGTGGGAGAACATACTTATGGTGAAAATAGGGTCATTTCTTGTTGGCTTAGTCCCTTTATTAATCCAGGGTCGCCACAGCAGAATCAACCGCCAACTTATCCAGCATATTTTTTACGCAGCGGATGCCCTTCCAGCCACAACCCATCTCTGTGAAACATCCATACACACACATTCACACTCATACACTACGGACAATTTAGCCTACCCAATTCACCTATACCCCATGTCTTTGGACTTTTGGGGGAAACCGGAGTACCCGGAGCAAACCCACGCAACCACGGGGAGAACATGGGGGAGAACATGCAAACTCCACACAGAAATGCCAACTGACCCAGCCGGGGCTCGAACCAGCGACCTTCTTGCTGTGGGGCAAACGTGCTACTCACTACACCACCGTGGCACCTGAAAATAGGGTAAAATTGTAAAAGCAAGCACTTCAAGCAAATGTAATACTGGCAATTAGCACCTAGCTCTGCTATTTTCTAAGTATCCTATTGAATGGGAGAAAATCATAAAAATAATTCATATGAGATCTTGATTTAAATACATTTTAAATATAAATGTAAACCATTCCTAGCGCAATTTGAAGATATTAAAACGCAGTAATGAGGAGGCTAATAAAATGATCCATCTAACACCAGCTATGTTGTTCCAGCACTGTCCACTTGAGGAGGCTCTAGCACAGGCAGAACCGGGATGCTTGTTGGAGACTGATCAAATGTTTGGCTCTGCTGCTGTTGCTCAAAATAACTACAAATCACAGAACGTACAGCCTCAGCATTAGGATCATCTATATAGACCGTAGACACATCTGTTGGCTGTGGACATTCATTCTGACTCAGTGCTTCGACCCACTCGTCTTTAAACGGGCTGTTATGAACACTACAGATATTGTGCAAGACACAGCAAGCTACTGCCATCTTGGACACCAAATCGACGTTGCTGTCATTTCTGTTGTGCAGACACTGCCAGCGTGCTTTGAGGCGCTGGAATGCTTGCTCGATTACTTTAAGGCCGAGGTTTAGTTTGGTGTTGAAGGTTTGCTGTGGTGGGGTTAGATTGGGTGATGATGGATAACATTTTAGTAACCAAGTCTGAAGTGAAAAACCCACATCCCCCAACAACAGAAACCCTAACGGCCGTCCCATGAGTTCTTTTGGCGGCTGAGAGCAAAAGCCTCCCTGCTCTGCCATGGTCCACAGTTCTGAGCTCTGCAAGATGGTCATATCATCTGTGCTGCCTGTAAAACCAGAACACACGTCCCAGAAATTACCATGAGCGTTCACCACTCCCTGGAGAACCACAGAGTGCCACCCGCTCGGGTTCCAGCAGTCCTGGCTCTCCGTGGCTGGCAGGTTAACAGGGATGTGAAGGGAATCGATGACACCGATGCAATGAGGAAAACCCCATAGGCTACGAAACTGCTCCACGTTGTCCTCTAGTTCATGTTTAGCTGGTAGCTGCATGTAGATGGGTTTTAATAACAAAATGATGGCTTCACACACCTCCCGTACACACTGACAGACGGCAGGGATTGGCACCCCAAAGAGTTCGCTTAAAAAACAGTACTCTGTGCTGGTGGACAAACGCATTAAGGCCATGGCTATGCATTTCTCCAGTGTTATGGTTTGTTCGGTTTGCTGTATGTACACCTGCTCCAGCTGGGGCTTGAGTTTCGTGCTCAGGAGGAGGAAGATTTCTCTTGTGACGTGGAACTTGTCAAGCCAGTCTTCCGGTCCAAACTCGGTCATCACCACTCTTTCCCACCAGTCTGGGTCTGAAGGGATTGGGACATGATTTGGCAAATCTTCTTCAGTCGGTGATGGGGACTAGATCATATGGAGAGGAAATAATAAATAACATTACATACATGCATGCATTTATGAGGAGGTATTCTGCAAGTCAAACTACAATATCTTTCATTAGCATTTTATATTCTTCACATTCCAGTGCACAATAAAGTGTTACTTAAGTCAAGTCTTGGAAATGAACAGCAAACATCAGCAAACATCAACTGAAAAGGGTTTACCGTTCTCGTGCTCAAGTAATTCTGGAAAAGATGCCTTCGATATCGGATTCGTTTGTGAATTTCTGCTCGCCTTTCTAGTATGTAGTTGTGGATTTCTTCTTTTCGGCGCCTAATTTTGGATGCAAGCAAATATTTCATCTCTGCGGCATCTCTCGCCTCGTCCGTTTTTAAATACGAACGTGGCATTTTATGTGGAAGATGCTAATACTTTACACAGTAAAACGATTTATTCGTGATTTAATAACCACTGTTCATCATCACAGAAGATAACAGCATGATCCTTACTCCCATAACATTGCGACCGTGAACAAACTTACTAAGGAGCGCACCTTCCGGTTTACCGAAGTCTTGACAAAATAAAAGTTTTCGTTTTAAAACAGTGGTTTATTATTATTATTATTATTATTATTATTATTATTATTATTATTATTATTATTATTATTATTATTATTATTATTATTATTATTATTATTTCTGTTTCTATATATATTTAATTTCGTCTCTTATTCTTTTTTATTACAACAGTTACACTGTTACTTCACTGCTAATATGTACTAGTGTTCAATGACATTTACAAGGAAATAATAACAATAATAATAATAATAATAATAATAATAATAATAATAATAATAGCATACTCTATATTCTATAAAATAGTTCTAACATGACATAGTACTCGTCAGTCGTCATGAATTGAATCTCTTCCCAGTATTTCTTTATCCTAGTGTGAAAATTTGGCATATTTTTTTTTAAAAATATATTAAATCCAAAAATATATTATCTATTTTAATGTATTTTACCGTACAAATTAATGTCCAAATCTTTGCGATTTAAAAGAAATACGTCAACGTTTTTGTTTTGTTTCAAATTTCGTGACGTCACCATTTAACTCAGTCCCATGATTCCTTGCGGAGCCATCGACAACAACAGCTTCGTCTTGCTAACAACATCGGAGCGGCGAATAAAACATCATTAATCAGATTTTTCCAATTTCCCCCCAAGATTTACAGTCATTGGTTTTGCTTTGATCGAGGTTGAGCCGATCAGATTATAAATTCGCCGAATAGCGTTGTCAAGGTAGGTCCGATGACCGTGGGATCAAATTAGCCTTACTAGCCGCTCAGTAATCCATTGCAAAACACCAAGATAATAATGACCAGGGCGTATAAACGCTAAATATTTAGTTGTTTACTTGATGTATATACATTGCTTTGCTTCATTTGATATGCAATATTACGATGTTTTTGCGTTAAATGACACCAATGTTGATAATTAGCTTTGTTGACAAAGGAATCTCGTAAATCTGCATCAAGTGCTAAGAATGAATGTGGAGCAGTTGCTTTTTGGCTTTAAATAGATGTTTTGTTTTAACGTCACCCGTTAGTAAAGTAGCATTTAGCGTCCTCATGTTGCAGTTAAAACGAATATCGGCAGATTTGCTGTCATTTTAGGCGTAGTCATCAAAGGAGTGTATCAAAAGCGCATTGTTTCTTATTAAATCGTCCTGAAGTGGCAACTGCAGCATATTCTTGTTTTGTGTTGCTATTGTTTGGAGGATGTCGATTGAGCAGCTGTTCACTAACACCTGTTTATGTGGCATTGAACAGATGGCATCTGCTGACGAGACTTACGCCCTTCTGCCTCGTTAACCAGCAAACAAATGAACATACTTCAAGTGTAGACCTTTAACTATTCATGTGCATCATCGTGACCTCCTAAAAAATGTAACTTACTCCTATATTCTAAAAAGGTGTTGTTTCCCTGCAGTTTAGGCACCCCTGGATCTCCACCTTCCCAGATTTCAGAATAACATCCATGGATCAGGACTATGAGCGCCGGTTACTGCGGCAGATTAACGTCCAAAATGACAACACCAGCCCTATGGTTAGTCATTCATCTGGAATACTGCAAACTTGAACTTGAATTAATTTAATGAGCTAGATGTCTTTGGTTACCCAAATATGTTAATTCTTTTATCAGTTACAGACCCTTTAATTGTTTCAAACCTTTACACATTACTTCTTTTGACCACAAAAGAAGATATTTTAACAAATGCTGAAAATATGTAACCGTTGACCTCCATTGTTTTAGTTAGGTAAAGTTGGTTTTATATTTGTACATTCAGCTTAATATAAAATTGACAACTATTGTTTTGAAATTGTAAATAACGAAATTATACTAGCTGTCAACAAATATCAAATTACAACTAAATAAGTCAATCAAAGTCAATCAAATAGTGCTGATGTTGTTTTGAAGTCATACTTGCATGTGATTTCAGACCGAATATTTAAAGCGCCATGATAAACAATATAGGGAGCATGTCACATGCTGTCAGTGAACAAATGTGTATCAATCATTGTTTTTCCTTCTATGGAAGTCAATGATTACATGTTTTCAGCTTTCTTTAAAATACATTCTTTTGTGTTCAACAGAAGCTCAAAGGTTTGGAACCACTGGAAGCTGCTTGAATTAGG
Organism: Danio albolineatus; assembly: GCA_903798035.1. Taxonomy (NCBI): domain Eukaryota; kingdom Metazoa; phylum Chordata; class Actinopteri; order Cypriniformes; family Danionidae; genus Danio; species Danio albolineatus. Next base: position 1,507,360 of record CAIGQQ010026963.1, read on the forward strand.
GATGGGCGATGTGGCAAAAATGCAATCTCGAAAATTATTTTCCATATTGACGATTAAGATATAGATTTTCCAGATTTAAAAGAGTAACTTAAGCCACAAAAATGAAATTGTACATTAAAAGACATAACATATTTTCAGCCATAAAATGTTGTGGTGGCCGAAAATTTGATACATCTGTAATATCAACACACATGTAGTTTCCCATTATTGCACATTTCTGCTGTATGATTGGCTCTTAGATCAATATAGAGTAAAAAAGTCCAGAGCTTTGGCTAACATTTTATCGCGATTCAATATAATATTGTTTTTCGCACACAGCCCTAGCTTAAATAGTGTGGTAATTTTCATTTTTGTGTGAACTATCAGTTTAAATGTATTCACTTATTTTCTGACCATTAATTTAATCTGATTACTTCTTCATTTGTATACAGAAAGCAAAAGATGTGATCTGTCACCTGACCCCGACCCCTGAGTCACCACTGTCATCGCCAAGCAAACATGGGGACAGATTTATACCGTCCCGAGCTGGAGCCAACTGGAGCATTAATTTCCACAGAATAAATGTGGGTGGAATATATCAAACACATTAGCAGTGATGCAAAAACATTTCTTTGAAAATCATCAAGTTTTTATTTTCTTCACCCTCATTACAGGAGAATGAAAAGTCGCCAAGTCAGAATAAGAAAACCAAAGATGCAACATCAGATAGTGGAAAAGGTGAGCTTGGAAAGTACCCTGTTGATTTCATCTTTCTTCATAAAACTTATTACGCATGGAACATGTCAGTTTACAAGACATGTTTTCCTTTAGTCTTATCAGTTTATCAGAAATATGCGTAACAACAAAGACCATTATTATTGCTGCACAATGTTGTCTTTTTACACAGATCTCTCTCACAGATTTCTCTTATGATTAAAAAAATATATTAATAGCTAAATGTTTATATATTATTTTTTTCTGATTTTGATGCACAGCTTTTGTTTTTAATTACAGTTATGTATTTGAGTAAAAAAACTACTGATAACATTTATTACAAAATTATATTGTTCTCATTTATAAAATTTAAAAGATAAAAAGGTCAGACATTTTATATACATTTTTCAGTTTTTTTTTTTTTTATAAGAATAATATTTTTATGGAATGTTCACAAAATGGAAAACATGTAGTAACATTTGTTAGAAACAGTTGTCATTTCCGGCAAAAAATGCACTAAATTACACAAGTGAACACTTGTGTTCAAAATTGCAGTGACGAATGGTCTCTGCTTTAAACAAACTGCATTTTCAATTCTCGCATTCTCATAATCAGTGTTGGGGGTAGAGCGTTATGAGCAATGCGCATTATGCAACAACATTTCTAAAGTAACAAGTAAATGTACACATTTTAAAATAATAAGTAATATTGAGTTACTTTTTTAAAAATGTAATACAGGTTACATTTTACCTTGCTTAATTAGCTTTTAAAAAACACTCACCGTCATCAGGTCTCTTTTTCACAGCAGATGAGTCAGTGTACTCTTCTAGTTTTTGAATAACTCAGGATATTAGTTTATTTAGAGTCAGAGCTATCCGTATGTTAAAAAAAAACAAAATTAAGTACTTACTGAGGACGCAAATCATTTCACAACATGTTATTTACTTTACTGATAACACAAAACGTACAAAAGTAGCAAACACATTAATTTACTTGCTTTCGTTAATCTGTATATACAGCATGTATAGATCTGGGCTCAGAAAGTTCTCAAAATTAATTTTATCCAACATTTCTTTTTTTTAAGGAGTGGTCCAGAGTGTATTTTTAAGGCTTGGTAGTGTTTATGTGGTGCAAAGCATGTGTGCTCATGCTTCATTTGTAAAAAATCAGTTTTTTTTTTTTTTTGATTATATACAGCTACTCAGCTAACATGAAAACGACTGTCATTTTTCCAGTTCCTCGGAAAGCCCGCCCTAAAGAGGCTCTGATTGGTCAGCTAACATAATGGCAGCATCACACCTCTACTAGCACACGCTCTGCCTCTGCTGTGTAAATACTGTCAGTCAGTGTAACTGTAAATGACCTTTCTCAAATGCTAGCTATATTTGTTTTATAATTCTCTGGAACATAATTCAGATAAATTGTAAGCACTTCTGTCTTTGTGTCGCGTCCTTTGGAAGCCCAAATACAGAAATAGAACAAGCTCTGTGGAAATAGCAGCGTTTGGACGGCATTTTAGCTTTCTCTGCTATAACATCACAGCGCCTCTGGGTGTATGCGTGTAACCTAAAGGGTTTATGACATCATTAACCCAGATGTATTTCTTTGTAGTCCCCAAACTTCATTTGCTGTAGGCTTTGCTAGGCTAACTCTAAGCCAATGTCTCCCTTTACATTGAACTTGAGCGTATTACATTCAGAGATGTTGTTCATGTTCACACATCTACACTACACATCAACTAAAGTTTAAAATATGATATTGTAGTGGACCACCTCTTTAAAGAAAAATAAAGGTGTAGGTTATATAGGTGGTTGTTAAATGCAGAGCTTCTCTATAAAAAAAAGGTGAAAAAACACATGCAAGCTCTGAAAGAGATCAAACCTCAAGGAAAAGTAACACAAAAATAACTCAAAAATAATATAACGCATTACTTTCCATAAAAAGTAAATAAGTAATGCAATCAGTTACTTTTTGGGGGGAGTAACTCTATATAGAAATGCATTTTATTCAAAAGTACCTCTCCCCAACATTGCTCAAAATATATATACCCTTTTTTTTCGCACTAATGTTGTAATTTCTCTTATTTACTCTGTGGTTTGGTAGCGGACGGCTTGGCGTATTCTGCTCTCCTGAAGAATGAGTTGCTCGGAGCAGGCATTGAGAAGGTTCTGGATCCTCAAACAGAAGATAGAAGACTACAGCCCTCCACACCCGAGCGGAGAAGCCTCTTTAGCGTAAGCGTCTTTTCTTTATCCTGGGATTTGTTTATTTGAGTGCTTTAAACTCCAACAGTGGACTTTGTGTTTGTATGTTCAGTATTCGCTTAGTGCCAAAAGATCCACACCCGATGATAACAGTGTTTCGCCGTACTCCCTCTCCCCTGTTAGCAGCAAAAGGTAAGTTGAGTCTTATCTGCACAAAAAGGGGAAATGAATCAATCAATCAATTGTTCTGAGTTGGCATTTTTCCATATCTGATACGGGTTGGAATTGTGTTTTTTAAGTAAGATACATGTCTGTTATCTGGACATCTGATCTACTTCTAAATGTTCTTATCAGATTCTCTTTTATACTTTATTGATTTCCTACTTTTGAATTGTACAGATCTGTACCGTTTAACAGGATATGTCTTTTCCTTTGATTCATAAACAAGCACTTTCTTACTGTTAGGCCTGCCAGAGAATTCTGAAATCCAAAATATAACTATAAGCAATTATTAAGTAAAAAGATGCATGCAGGTCAGAGTTAATTCAGTCAGAGTTTACAGATTATATTATAGTTATCTAAAAATGACCTTGAAAGAACATTCTGCATGTTTTTATTAATATTATTTAATATCCATCCTGCAATATTCTGGGAATGTTACTTTATAGCTGCAAAAATTAAAACCCAAAAGAAACCTCCTCTAAGCATGGGGTTTAGTAAGTGTAAACACAAATCGGATATGGGTCACAACTAAAAGAAAGTGTAAACCAACACAGGGCATACTCAGGGTCTTAAAATGCCTTAAATCAGTGGTTCTCAAACTGTGGTACGCGTACCACTAGTGGTACACAAGCTTCCTTCTAGTGGTACGCGGAGGAATCGCTGAATAATTAAAGTAAAAAAATGAACACTTTTAGCCCTTTGACGTATACGATAACACCGATGTGATCAGTAAATTGATTTTAATAGGCTAAACCTTTTATTCAAGTGGCTGACAATAATAAATATTGTTAATTTGAAGAATTAATCTGCCTTGTTTTTTTAATTGTGGAGTGCTGTAGCTGCTTAATTAGGCCTACTATGCTACTGTACTTCAATACCGGTTATTATGGTGGTACTTGGAGGTGCTACTTGGAGAAAAAAGCTTGAGAACCACTGCCTTCAACTTTAAAAACAACATTTTAGGCCCTTAAAAAGTTTTGAATTCATTGAATTATTGTGTTGTGGGTCTTAAATAATTTTAAACGGGTCTTAATTTTCCTATGTCACTGTAAAGCTACCCAATCCGGCTAACACCCATCCAATCACTCACATTCCATCTCAATACAAGTTTATTTATTAACTCCTCACATCGATATTTGTTCTTAATGGTTTTATTAATGTTTTTAACTGGGCCATTAGAAAAAAAAAAACTCGCTAGCATTTAGCTTTGTGTAAGTCTGAAATTTCATTCATAATGGTCTTATAAATCTTAAATTTGACTTGATGAAACCTGTAGAAACCCTACAACAGTCAGAAAAAAAGATCAGATACAGGCAACAAATTGGAATTGGGCATCAGGTCCTGCAGTGTAAACAAGGCCAAAAAGGTGCCATGTTTTCAGACATGTTTATAATACATTTCAGACTCTACAACAGCAATGTTATAACTTGAAGTATCGAAAAAAGTGGAATTACCCTGATTTTTAGTCACGACCCGTTTTTATTTTCTGCCAAATAAATTCTAAATGATTATTAAGTGATGATTATTTGATTTAAAACATATCCCTATTAATCCAATATATCCATAGAACTTTTAAGTGGTTTCCTAATATTTCCTACAGCCATATAAATGCGTTTTACATATATACACTGGTCAACATTTGTAGCTGGATGTTGTCCTAAAACAACTTTGTGTGTTGAACATTGCATATTTTTGACTTTTATGCCTGGTTCTCACCAAACGCACAAAAAACATCCTGAGTATCGCGTCACTCACTCTACATTACTTATAAGATGCTTTTGTTTTTTTCCTTATGCAAAGTTTCCATCCAAATTGAATTATTTATTTTAACTTGCGTGGGACACATGATTGTGGCAGATTCCATGGATTTGCAGCAAATGTGCCTCGCATTTCACATCATTCTTGTTCCCCGGCAGAAATTTGCCTCTATTTGCGCATGCGCATTTTACTTTTTGTGTAAATTACTCATGCAAAATATATATCTCACCAAATGTGAATATAATAAGTAAAAAGCATTGTTTTAATCACTTACTGTTTTCTTTTACAGCCAGAAGCTTCTCCGGTCACCAAGAAAACCAACACGCAAAATATCTAAGATTCCGTTTAAGGTGCTTGATGCTCCAGAGCTACAGGACGACTTCTACCTCAACTTAGTGGACTGGTCCTCTTTAAATGTCCTCAGTGTGGGACTGGGAACATGTGTTTACCTATGGAGTGCCTGCACCAGTCAAGTATGAATGAGAAATAGTTTTATTCAACTTTTTTCTATCTAAATAAATCAGATTGTGTATTTAATAAGTGTAGTCTGGTATTTAAGGAAGACTTTTCTTTGTTTTGTCTGTAGGTGACGCGGCTATGTGACCTGTCAGTGGAGGGCGATTCAGTCACGTCTGTGGGCTGGTCAGAGAGGGTGGGTTAAAGTTTTGTGATATATACGTTTTTTTCCTGAGTTTTAGGATCTGGCTGATTCCTGCACTGCTTTCCTTATAGGGGAATCTTGTCGCTGTGGGGACACATAAAGGCTTTGTACAAATTTGGGATGCCACGGCTGGAAAAAAACTGTTTGCATTGGAGGGACACACTGCAAGAGTTGGTAAGATTTCTTTGAAGAGCAAATTGAATAATTTAAGCTGTAAGCTAGTTTGTTTACATTTATTGGTTAAACTGTAGGTATTTAAAAAAATTTATGATTTAAAGAATCGTTTACGTTTATTGGTGACATTTAAAAATTTAGAAATTGATTCCCTTAACATTTTTGATGCATAGAAACCTAATTAGAAGCATAAACGTTTATAATAATAAATGTTGCTGAACCAGATTAATTATTTAATTTAATATTTATTTAATATTTACAATGGAAATCCAATTAGATCCACTTATTTGGAAAACAAAGCAACTCTCTCATTCAATAAATCTAGTAAAGACAGAAAATATTACTTTTCAAACTGTATTGTAAATAAATCATACCAACATTTTAATATTACTGTTCTTACACCATAATAATATTTGTGAAATGAATTTATAAATATAAAAAAAATAAAATTACACACATTTACCAAAGTAAATACATAGATTAAATGATGAGCTAATAATCTGCGGATGTCCGTGGATTCCGTGTGGGCCTTGTCACAACTGAAGGAAAGTCGACAGTCAATTTTTTGATTTCCTGTTTTCTTTCGCAATCTCACTGTGTGACTAAAGTGCATACGTGTTGTGAGCCGATACTTAAACTACTGAGAAATCTTCCTTCAGGTGCTTTAGCATGGAATGCAGATCAGCTGTCATCAGGCAGCCGGGACAGGATGATCCTCCAGAGAGATATCAGGACTCCTCCTCTGCAGTCAGAGCGCAGGCTGCAGGGCCACAGACAGGAGGTCTGCGGACTCAAGTGGAGCACTGACCATCAGCTGCTGGCCTCTGGGGGAAACGACAATAAGGTGACCACTTAAGCATCATGAACACTCAACTTAGAATCATCTGTTTCCTCTAATGTGAAAATCACAAATAAACATTTAAAGTAATGTATATAAATGTGTCATATGAAAAACTTGATAGATGAGGATGTACATGGGGCTTTTGCATCAGAGGAACTTTTTCAAAGTTCTTATAACTGTTCATTGACCTACCCATTTCTTAGCATGTGCACACTGCAGGAGCTAAAAAAGCTATTAGCTCTAGGAGCACCACCAAATTAGCTCTTACTTAAGAACAGGGTCTAATCCAGCACAATAGGAACTACAGTGATAAGTACAGTGTAAGTGTATGCAGATTCATAACACAGGCACAGTATTTTTTTTTTTTTATATATAAATTTTACAAGACATAAGCTGCATCCCAAATTATACACTATGCACTTAGTACTTATACACTTACGCACTCAACAGCATAGTATATGTATGTGGTGTCGTCCCAAATGGAACACTAATGGCTTTTTTACTAAGCGGAAGTTCAGCCCGTTTCCCTGATGTAGTTTGACGGTTGCCAAATCAGTGAAATAAATGACCAAAATACCAAAAAATACCTAGGATGAGTATAACCGCATTCACCATCGGGAGGCGCTATAATCACTCTCAAAGGAGAATTTTGCTTTCACAATCCAAAATAAATTGTTATCTAACATGTGTGCCGATAGCTCCGCCCCTTCCATTACATGCACAAAGCTGCGGTCATTGAGTGTGTGAAGTGTCCATCATTACACACTTCATTTTACTGGTTGAATGAGTGCATCATCCGGGTAATTAAAGTGCACTTATTATTTTTCATGAGTTTTTAGTGTGAACGCACAACTTACACTATTAATACTACAAAATGGCATAGAATAGTGCATAAGTATGTGATTTGGGACGCACCTATACTGCTTTAGCCTATTTTGAGCCTTTATGGTATGTAGTGCTACAAGTTGCCATCTGAGTCATGCCGATGATACATGTGGCAACATTTTGAGTAATGTTGTCTGTCAGTGTTGCAGAGCTGTTGCTTGGTTACTTTCCTATTAAGAATGAGCATAACCGTGTCTGGATTCGACTGCCTGAATAAGTTGCTCTGTGTCTCACTTTGTCACCCATTGATAGGATCATTTTCCAAAGTTGCCCGGCAACATTGCTCCAAAAGTTACCCTGACTTCCTTTAACTACCCTGTGCAAAAGCCCCTAGAGAGACAATGCAATTATTATGTATACTGTAAACATCGCTGTTCTCTTTGCAGCTGTTAGTGTGGAATCACTCGAGTGTGTTACCGATGCAGCAGTACACTGAACACTTGGCTGCAGTGAAGGCCATCGCCTGGTCTCCTCATCAACACGGGCTGCTGGCGTCTGGAGGGGGAACAGCGGATCGCTGCATCCGCTTCTGGAACACTCTCACAGCACAGCCACTGCAGTGCATCGACACTGGCTCTCAAGTCTGCAATCTGGCCTGGTCCAAACACACCAATGAACTGGTGCGATCATTCTCATTAGTCTGGATGATTATTACATACATGTAGTATATTTACATGCACGGCCTCTTGCATGATCCCAATGTCTGTCTTCTGCAGGTCAGCACACACGGTTACTCTCAGAATCAGATCCTCGTGTGGAAATATCCCTCGCTCACTCAAGTAGCCAAACTGACCGGCCACTCTTATAGGGTGCTTTATCTGGTAAGTGCTCTGGCTAATTTGGTTTAAGAGTGTATCAGTCGGGTTTTAGTCATACATACTCTTAACTTTCTTTGTTAAGATAATGAGATTTAATGGAGACTGTCATACTCAACGGTTGTTAATTGATGGCATATGCTTTTGTGTGAACGATCAGTCTGCATCTGTTTTGTTGAAGAGCCCCTATTAAACATTAAAAAGGGTCATATTTTGGTTTTGGGGGTCTCCAACAGCAGGTTAATATGCATGCATGGTCAAAAAACACTTTCATTGTCTTATAATATGCATTTATTTTTACCTAATTATCCCAGCAACTCCTGTATGAATCGTTCAGCGTAAAAACAGCGACATACATTCAGTATTAGTGCACACAGCGGCAAAAGCTGAACCATTATGAAACAGGACCGCCGCACGTGTGTAGGAGAGCTGATGTAGCCATAGCAATGACAAACAGCAGTGAAACGCGAGCTCATAAACGCATTTTAATCCGTAAACAAAGTGGCACGCGTCGCATATACAACGTGCTTTTAGACGCGATATGAGAATACAAGTTAACCAGATACACTACAAGCGGTTAAAAGTTACAAAACACAATTAAATGCATCATTTACAAGCTGGAGAAAACAATGAGGCGACCGTTTTAATCGCACTTACTTGTTGGATAGCAGGCCAGATTCACTGTCAGGCCACCGGGAAATGTCCCGGTGCTCGCTATGGCTAGTCCGCCCCTGCATACATCTTTTCTGATCCTTCCTTTAACAAACGGTCGATGAATCCTGTTGTTTGTGGGCGGGGTTGGGGGTTTCGAATCTCCCGGGGCTGCGTGGGCACAAATGGGCAGGGCTTATGTTTTGTGTTCACGTCATGCCGAAACGGCTAAAGACTTGTAAGCACGGCGACTAGTTTGAGGAACTATGAGTCGACTCTTTTATGGATGATTCAATAGTTTTAAACACTGTGCACTTTCAGATTTAAGCCTTAGCTGGACATTTCATTTTACTCAGAGCTGTGTTACACACTGCATGCAAGCTCATTTTCAAAAACCCACAAAAGGGGCTCTTTAATGTATTGGCTGATTTTGGATTCATTTAAAGCTATCAACATATCAGCAAAAGTGTGAAAAGTGCAGATACTGAAGGTTTATTAATTACATGGGGGATATGAGTTGCAGAATCATTAATTACTAGCAAAAAAGTCTAAATATAATTCTGTACTAAATATAAAACCTGCAGCTAATACGTACAAAATGTTAATTGTGAATCTGTAAACATTGAATTGTTTGGGTCAAAGCATCCTAGCCAATAAAAAAAACTGACCGAACATTCTGGAGCAGTAAAATGTATAATTTACATATAACCTAGCTGCAACAATTATTTGTTAAGTTTATTAAATAAATAGATCCTATTATATGTCTGATAAAAGTTAACCAAAACACTGAATAGCAAAAATCACCCTTGAAGATTATGTTGTCATTTTTTTTTATATGAAGTTGTTCCTCTTTTGGGGGCCGATCACACCAAATGCGCTTTTACGTTCCAAAGACCGAGTGTTGCTGTTGATATTGCTTTCATTTTAATATTTAGTAATATTATGATATTCAAGATTTGTGAAGTCATACAGCTAACTGGATAACTCAAAACAGTAACCTCTAGTCTCTCCTCTATCTTCAAAAGTCTCCGTACTTGTCTTGACAACACAAACACTGCGGTCACCTTAATGGAAACCCCACCTCTGCTTTCATTTGATTGGAGAATGAGAAAGACACGACTGACGTAACACTTTTTCTGCTCAGAGTTGACTTTTTTTCAACTGCGAGTGCACAGCGCGCACCGACAAAAACGTTGGATAGTTAAAACAAGAAGCACATAAGCAGCCGCAAAACGGTAACAACCATTAGTAAATAATTGTAAAGGTGTCTCAACGCAAAAAGCCCGTTTGGTGTGATCAGCCCCTTAAAATGTTGGCCAGTTGAACGTTATATGGATCCAATCTATGTTCAGTAAAACTAATTTCACGCTAGGTAGTAGATCTAGCTCGAATCTAGCTAGTATTGCATAGCATTGTATAGGGCTGAACAATATATTGTTTCAGCAACGATACCGCAATGTAATCATTCGCAGTAGTCATCTCAGGATATACAATGTTGAGTTTGTATTACAGTTTATCATTTGCATGCGTTTTTTATGTCTGTAACTGGATAATGACTTTAAAAGCATTCAAGTATAAGAAATTGTACCTTTTGACCATAACTATGATTCATTTTATTGAATTATTCTTATTTTTATCATTGAGTTACTTTACTTGAGTTTTATTACATATTAGATCAGCAAATGATGATACACTTTATATTCAATTGTATCTTTTTCTCGATTATATTTATCTTATAGATTGTTATGCATGAAAATACACACAACACTTACAAATACAGAATAGCACAGTGGAGGATGTGTTAAGGATCCCAAAAAGTTTATAGATTATTCATTAGATTTAATGGATATGCAAATATTAAACATTAATTCATCGATCTCTGACTAAACACTTGCATGAAAATACTCGCAACACATGCAAATACAGAAATACACTGCAAAAAAACAAAGACCACAAGGAAAATGTTTTTCCCTAGACAACTTATTAAATCGTAACTACCTCAAAGATTTTATAGATTGTTTAGATTTATGAAGATGTACTCCCACCGCAGAACCATTCTGATCGATCTAACATTATAAATTCCTTCCAAATGGAGATATTAAGTCATATGGTGAAATTGTAATCATATTGCAATATATGTTGCAAAATAAAAACATATCGCAATGTTGGCGTTTTCCCAATATCATGCAGCCCTAGCACTGTATGCAGTTGACTAATATCTGTATCATAATCAGCTGAAACTTATGTCTTATAAGAAATCTTATCAGTGCCTCTATACGTATTTATAAGATAATCACTATATTAGTCATATTACCCATGATGCTGTAGAAGATTGTGCCAAAAGTGAGTCCAAGGAATGCAGTCACACAAAACATTGAATGACATGAACAAGTCTATCTCCATATGCTCACAAATTATTGAAATATCTGAGTAGATTCGATTAACTTCTTTTATTGTCTGCAATGCATGATTGGATTGTAGCCTGATTTTTTTTTTTTATCCTCCTTTTTTAAAAATGTGTATTTATGGTTTGATTTTGAAGGCAATGTCTCCAGATGGAGAGGCGATAGTGACGGGAGCAGGCGATGAAACTCTGCGCTTTTGGAATGTATTTAGTAAAACACGATCAACAAAGGTGTGTATATCATTTCTTTAATTGTTAATAATCCTTAAAGGTGCAGTAGGTGACTGTCTTCAGGAAATTTTTTTTGTTGTGCTGGTTGAAAGTCTCCTCACATTCCAATAGTAATGATTAAAGTAAATGATCTCAATGTGTTTATATGTATTTTTATATTCTGGGAAAGCTAAAAAACTAAAAAATGTTCGTCCAATTAAAATTTGTTGGCCCGACAATTCCCATAATTCTGATAAGTAGCCCAAACTGTCTGTCAGCAAATGTAAAAACAAATGCTGAATCCAAACTTTTTAAAATCCTCAATCAACATTGGAGTTACTTTTACACACTGGAGGAAGGACGACACCATGGCTGAAGTAGGCATAGGCCGGTATAAGATTCTGACTGTGTGATAACCTTGGATAAAATATCACGGTTTCACGGCTTGATGATATTGTGATTACTGCTCTTGAGAAACATTTTAAATATTTTGGAGCAGTAAACATGTCAGGCTTTGTTTATTTTGGATCGTGAAAGCAAAAATCTCCTAAACGAATGATTATAGCGCCTCCCGATGGGGAATGCGGTTATACTCACGGCAGGTATTATTTGATGGTTTGGTCATTTATTTCACTAATTTGGCAACCGTCAAACGTCATCTGGGAAACAGTTTGAATTTTTTGCTTTTGTATAAAAACCATTAGTGCTACATTTGGGACAACACAACATACATGTACTATGCTGTTGAGTGTGTAAGTGTATAGTGTGCCATTTGGAACGCAGCTACTGACTTCTGCTGTCTCCATTTGTTTCAAAAACACTAAATTCTTTACTATTTAAAATGGCATCTTTGGATATCTTTTCTGCTGGAGATACTGTTGTCCTAAAAAAAAAAGTAAATAAAATTTAAAAATCTTACACATACCTCAGGAACGGTATTACAGGAAATTTTGTCGGTTTTAAAACCTTGACTTTTCCATATATACCTTGAAAACGGTTGTCCTCCCATGCCTAGGCTGAATTATTTCTCTTAGACAGGTAATGCTATGTTTTACAACTATTTTAGTCACTTAAAGCTTATGTAAATTGTGTTGTTACGAATGGGTTAGATGCACAAGTGTTATATGCCACTGAAATCTATTTTTCAGTTTCATAAGGGACCTTTTACAGCATCAATAATGTAGATTTGTATTTAGTTTAACAACAAAACACAAGTAAATAGTGCTGTTCCATCTAGCTTTACCTGAGGTGAACTTTACTGAGGTTTTATATTCACATGGGTTCATTTTTGAACAATGACGACCTGTGACGCGCTCGCTATATTGTTTAGCATGCTACTCTGAATATTCGGTCTGAAATAGCAAATATGGCTTAGTCATAAGTGTAATTCCTGCACCCGGCCGGCCAACCACTAAGCATACAGTAGCCGCCTTAGGACAAAGCACATGAGAGAGTGTGACCAGTGATCTTCGCATGCATGAAATATTGCACATTATGACAAGTTTTACTTGCTACACAACTGAACACGTGCTCGATATAATACAGTTTTTCTTTAGGAATTGTAGTATTATAAAGTGCTAAAGGTTTCTAACTGGCGAATGACATGATGTAGAGGGTCGTCTACTGTCATCTTTAGGGTGCGTGTTCGTGTTTCAGGAGGCGTGGCTTTGGATGGCAGGGGTGGGACTGTTTCAAAAATATGCTAACAAGTTAGCATTTTGACAGATCACCTACTGCACCTTTAAATTCATGTCTCTTTATATTATAGGCTAAATCTCTCTTCTCTTCTGTTTTTCAGGAATCTGTGTCAGTTTTAAACTTGTTCACCAGAATACGATAATTGGGCTTGTAAAACAGATTGAATCTTTATAGCATATCTTCTTCTTCTTCATCATCATCATCATCAGTCGCATACAGTAGACTGGACATTAAAGATCAAGATCTACTGCTTTCTCTTTCTCTCTCGCTTTCTCTCATCCACACTTTTGTTTTTCTCTCCCCTGACATTTCATCTTAAGTTCAAATGTTGGTTACTTTTATGTGTACAGTTCAGTTCATGATTTTATGTGTGCTTGTGGTTTTTGTTTTTTTTTTGGATACAAAGACATGTCCAAGATGTATGACGTACGTTATCCAAGCCTTAAGCCAGAAACAATGCCATTTGAATCAGGGTGTAAAGAAAAAGAAAAAAAAAAATTAGCCATTGTGAACAGCTGCCTCCGGAATCATTTGTAAAGCATTCTAATGAGTGATCTTTTGATTGTGAGGGTGAAAAAAAATGTCTATGGAAGAAAATTCAGTTTTTAACTTGAGTTGCTTAAGATTGATATTGAGTATTATAAAACACCCTGGAGAAAAAGAAACGTGTCATGCTTTAGTGTCGTTTGTTTGAACACATGAATTACCCACACTGTCTTTACACTAGTGTTTTACCGTTCTGAGGGGGAAGAATATTTTATATGTGTAATGTACTCACAGGAAGCATTCACATACGTTAAGTGAGATCTGCTTCATGTCTGTCACTGTGCTGTTTATCTGTCGCAGCCGAGGCAGAGATTGAGGCACACTCAGACAAAACGTGGGAACGGTGGGCGGGAAGAACTAGCATTAAAGGCACAGGCAACAGAAACACAGCTACATTGTGTTGAGAGCAGAAAATCCAACATTCTGAAAGCTATGATAAATAATCTGATGGGTATTTTGAGCTGAAACTTTACAGACACACAAGACTTATCTTAAATCTTGAAAAAGGAGTTTGAAAAAAAAAAAAAGGTACTCTTCAAAAGTAATGTTCATTTTTGTATCATTATTACAACTTCTGTTCTATCATGTTACAGATTTAAAACAAACAGTAAAATATATATTGTTTAATTTTAGTTATACTTTTACTAAACTGTTAAATTACATAAATTCAAAAGTCAATAAAAAATATATTATTTCTAACATTTAAAAATTAGAGTTAAAAAATTTTATCCAGTAAACAAA
>CAIGQQ010026963.1:1522262-1537653 GCA_903798035.1 Danio albolineatus
TAGTTTCAGTCAAATGGGTTCAGCTTACAAAAAAAAAAAAAGTTTAAGTGACACTGAGGTTTAGGAATGCATCATGCCTCTTAAAATAACAAATAAGAAAACCGGTCCTGACAATTGCTCTTCTGTTGCTTTTGTTTCCTATTGTCTACAAAAACGAGATAATTATCTGCCTGACAACGATTGCATTTTTATGTCATGAAAATGACTATAATTAACTCTCTGTGCCTCAAGCAATTACTTTCAATCAGGAAAGACAATTACTTGTTTATAGTAAAAATAAAAACAACTAAATGCGGTTCTTTCAAACTTGAAAAAAATAATAATAATTCAGCAGAACAAGTGTTTGTTCCACTGGTCTTAATGTTTTTGAGCATCAAATCAGCAGATTCAAATACTTTTTGCAGGTTTGTGTGTTTATCAAAGGACTAAATGGCATTTTGATGTCCAAATACAGTTTAGTTTGCGACACATTGCTAGATTCCTGGTGCTTGATTTTCTTTTAAATATATAACTTGTTTCTAAAAGTAGCCAGTGATCCACACTCATTTCACTATTTCTGTATTGACAAAATAAAAAGTCACAAATGCAAATAAACGAGTGGTGATCACTGGCTTCTGAAAACGAGTGTATGCAATTAGAACTATAATTCACAGCATTACTACAGGAAATATAAAACAGGTCAATGCACAAAAACAAGCCAATGAAATTTAGAATGGTGCCTCAGTGGTTAGCATTGTTGCATCTCGCTGGTTTGAGAGCCGGCTGGACGAGTTGGCATTTCTGCATGAAGTTTGCATGTTCGTGTGGGTTTCCTCTGGGTGCTCTATTTTCCCCTACAGCCCAAAGACATGCGGTGAATAGGATGAACTAAATTGGCCTTTGTGTATTGGTGTGTTTCCCAGTACTGGGTTGCAGCTGGAAGAGCATCTGCTGCATCCAACTGGTATAGTTGGCGGTTTATTCCACTGTGGTGACCCCTAATAAATAAGAGACTAAGGCCCCGTTTACACTAGTGCGTTTTAGTTTTAGTTTTAAACCGGCATTTTAGCATGAAAACGATCCGCGTCCACACTAGCGTTTCACCCAGCGTTTCTGAACATAGCTCCCTCCACACTACACCACCAAAAATGTATATCACTTGACCATTCGCGCACTCTGGGCATGCGCATTCAAGTATAAACAGGAAGCACGTGTCTCGCTCGGCGTTCTAAATAGGGCTTATGCCGCGTGAAACGATTAGCGAGTGCTCAAACAGTAGCTTGCCTCTTGCAAATATATGCAGCTGTTGTAGTAAAAAAGGCAGAGTTTAACTGCACAATGGCGCCTAAAACAGACAATAGTGCAAACAACGCTCCCATTTCTGTCCATGTTGTTTACAGTGAAGGCTGGTCTGCCGTCTTCCGGTGGCTTTATAGTCATGTGATAGGGGATTGACGAATAAGGGAAGGTTACGCAATGACCCAAAAGCGAATCTCAGTAGTGAATCTTAGCAGCCACGCCTCCGTTTTCCTCAATCCACACTGAGATGGTGCAGCAGTGTTTTAGAATGAAAACGGCCTCTCCAGCATTTCCAAAACGCTCCATTTTCGGGGCTCAAAAACTCCAGCGTAGTGTGGACGGATGGCGTAACCGTAGCAAAACTTATGCGTTTTAAAACGAAAAAGCACTAGTGTAAACGCGGCCTGAGCTGAAGGAAAATGAATGGCCAGAAAACAAGTCATTAAACCGCTCCCTTATTCCAGTGTCTATTATTGCTCATTTATTGTGGAATTCATTAAAAAGTGCCCAAATATTTTGTGAACAGGAATGTACAAACAACTGAACAGAGTAATAACTAGAAAACAACACTTCTCATCAAATTATTCAAGGATAAGTGTGAATTGATAAAGTGTGAACGGTGTACAGATACATGTAAACTTCAGGATCCTTTAGTAGCAAGTCTCCACCTCTGGAGCCACTGCTGGAAGGTCAGTCCTTCTCTCTGCATCTCCGGCAGCGCAAACTGACCAGGCTGATCCCACCTGCACACACAAATCAAACAGGGCATTAATATGACAGACTCCGTAACGCTAGCAGAGTATTGTAGACATCGGAGTGTCTTGTCTCACCAGTGTGTGATGGCAGTCTTCACTTGCTCAGAGTAAAGCAGGCCTTTAGAGCACCTGTGCATGAGTTCACGAGCCCGAGGGAGCAGCGTCTGCAGAATCTCTTCATCCTCCATCTTCACTCGCTGCAGCAAAGCTGAAACACAAAACAACACCATTCACAATAAGCTGAATTCAGGAAAGAAACCTAAGGAAATAAGGTCGTCAGTTCTTAAACATGAACTGAGAAGTCCAAATTTTACTACATCCTTCGCCATTTATGAGGTCAATGGACTATAAAAACACCCTGTAAGTTTCAGAACTCAAACCTTTCCTATTAGTCTAAAACAGCTTATATTGAAATCAGTCTGTCAAAATGACAGGATGTAGAATGAGACGCTTATTATGCAATAGTGTGTCTAAACTCCACAGATCATCACCGCTTACTTCTACATCACTGTCTGACCACCCACTGATTAAAGCAAGACAATATTAGGTCTATGCAGAAAGAAAAGAACTGCAGATGCTCTTATGACAAAAAGCCAGATTGTGGATAAACAATCTGTGCTTCACTACAGTTCTCCTGATGCCAAAGTAAGGAAAGAGTGGATCTGACAGTACTGATGCTCCACGCAATTATAAATAAGGTTTTTTTTTTTTACCTTGTCTGTTATTAAATACAGGGTTCACACACATTTTTACTACTAAAATTCAATGACTTTTCCAGGACTTTTAAGTAATTTTTCATGACCTAATGTTTCATGTAATGTCTACGTATACATGGTAAATAATAAGAAAAACGATGCATGTTCACAGTTATTATAGCATATCATAAAACATGCAACATTTAGTTTAAATGAATCTTTATATCTATGTAATATTTATTTAGATAATGTTCATACAACACTAATAATGTGAGAACCTGTGTTTGACCATGGACAGGAAAGAAGTAAAAACAACTAACCTATAGTTAAGTATACAGATATTTGTTCAACAAATTTCCATGACTTTTCCAAAACTTTTTGGGTTTTTCAGTTTTTCCAAAACTTTTCCAGGGCTGCAAAATGCCTTGTCAAAATTCCATGACTTTTCCTGGTTTTTCATGACCGTATGAACCCTGGAAAGATCATTTAACAAGTAATGATTACTATTATTTTCAATGTCCATCCATGAAGGACAGAGATGCGATTTTTAAAAGAGAGTGTGAATACAATACTTTTGTACTCGCTGATAGACCTTTTTTAGGATGTAATGACTCTTGAGACCAATCATTTTACGACAGCTTCTTAGTAATTATCAGGGTTCATACACATTTTTACTACTAAAAATCAATAACTTTCCAGGGCTTTCAAGTAAATTTCCATGACCTAATGTATCATGTAATGTCTATGTATACATGGTAAATAATAAGAAAAACGATGCATGTTCAAAGTTATAGCATATCATAAATCACGCAACAATCTATTTAGTTTAATCTTTATATCTATGTAAAATGTTATTTAGATAATGTTCAAACATCATTAATAATGTGAGAGCCTGTGTTTGACCATAGAGAGACAAGACTAACTAACCTATATTTAAGTATACAGATATTTGTTCAACTAATTTCCGTGACTTTTCCAAAACTTAGTGGGTTTTTTATTTTTTCCAAAACTTTTCCAGCCCTGCAAAATGCCTTGTCAAAATTCCATGACTTTTCCAGGTTTTTCCATGACCGTATGAACCCTGGATTATAAAAAACTGTAACTCAAATCTTGTAACTTAGAACTGTAACACTAGGTTCTCAAACCTTGTTTTTTAAAACTTTTTTAATATTAAAAGGTAGGGGTGTAACGGATCATGGTTGATCCATTACATGATTAGGCTAATATATTTTTTTAACTTTTAAGTTTAATTAATTAAGATTAATCGTAAATTTGTGACGATCAGCGAGAGAGATCACGTCATTCAAATCACATGTATGAAAGCATTTAGGCTTTCCTGCAAAATATAAATGATGACGAAAGAAGTTGTGGTGGGTTTCATTAAAGGGGTTTTCTGTCACTACTTTAGCATGCATGAGTGCATTCAGTGTTAGCTGCGCGATTAATCATTAAAAGGTCGAGGATCTCAACACCCACGCAAAATAAATTATAAATGATGGTGATTTGCGTATGTTTATTAATCCTTCAAATAACTGCATTCAATTCTGTGTTTAAAAAACACAAAAATCAAGAAAGAGATTCAGTCTTTAGTCTTTGAGTTAGCTATGAAGTTACAAACAGTCACAGAAGTATTGGGAAAACGGTTTATAGTTTAGACAAAACCAATGAAAGCAATGAAACATGAAGGTTTATGAGTGAATAACTGAATTAATTTCTGAAAATTAGACTACTAATTGTGTTACACACTGAGGAAGGCATTGTGCCGAAACGTTGAGTCATTGAGTCACCCAAAGAATGTAAAAATAAAAACAACACGAAGCAATTAACTGATGAGTGTGAATCATTACCTCTTTAAACGAATGTTTTGACTAGATTAACGCACCAAAAAGTTTCTTTAAAAACCGCAAGTGCGCAGGGCAAATTTTATTACGCACATGAAAATTAAATTAAAAATAAATCTGGGCTTTACAAATTACATTAATACGTTTAGGGTTATTAGCATTACTGTTACACATAACAGTAGTAACAGTGAATTTTTTACAGTACTAAATATTCTACTATTTATGTTTATTCAGCTGATTATTTCTTTATTTGATCTTTAATAAAATTACAGGTTCTAAGTTCTGTTTGTTAAACCCAAATTTTTTTGCAGTACTGTTTTTTGTAATAAATGGAAAGAAAATGACATTTGTCTCCCTCCTTTTTGGCTTATCCGAAAAATGGTCTGATCGGTGACTAACAAAACCATAATGTGATCCGAACCATGAAATATGTGATCCGTTACATCACTATAAAAAGATAGTCCTTTATATTCTTCCTCCTTTATATTTTTAGAGAAGAAAGTTTGCAGCGTGCAATGGTTGCGTGGGTTGTCTATACTTTATCTAAAATCTGTTTTCTGTACAGTAGAAAAAGTACACACCTTTTTCTACTTTCAAGTTCTCTTTTGTTGGATAACATGACAGTAACATTATTACAAAGACGTCTCGAATTATTATCATCAAAGCTTTCTGACGTTCACATGAGTTTTCTCGTTGAGGAAATAATATTTCAGATATATCTGACAGCTCATCAATGCAGTAACAAGAGTTCATGTGTGTTCAAATATTTACGTGGCACCTAAATAAGCCACTAAACCCTGGTGGTCATCAGTCATGTTGAAATATTACCACTTTTGAGCCTGACATTGCATTCTTGCTGCTGGAGATTCTGAGTGAACTGAAAAAGTTCAGACTCAGTATCGAGCCAGAAAGCAATACCAGCATCGATATCCACGCATCCCTAATGAAGGATATAGGCTGTCAAACACACGTCAACTGAGTTTTGGAAAATGTAAAGAATGCAGAACTGTTACCGAATTAGAACAGTGACTGTTCACGTCAGAGGAAACAATTCGATTTATTCAACTTATTTAAACCATGTGTTATGATGAAGGCATCGAAAGATGACAGACAACAGCCTATAAAAGTAGACATACTCTGTTGATCGGGTGATGGCAGCTGTGCGGTCCGCTTCTGCAGGTCTGCGGCTGAATCTGAGAAAAGCTGAAGAAGCCTGCGCAGATTTCTGAACTCCATCCGTCGAGTCACAGCCTGAGACCACAGCTCTTCTGGAGCCTGATAGACAAAGAGAACACAAAGAAGGTTAAAGATGACCTTCTGACTGGAAGAAAAGTTTAGGATGAAGTCTGTTTCACAAGCATTTACTCTTTATTGGTACGCACAAGCATCAAGGCACCCAAAAACAAAAAATGTACTCTATTTATGAACCCTCAAGTGATTCCAAACATTTATCTTTTTTTTTCTGTTGAACGCAAAAGAAGATATTTTGAAGAATGTTGGAAACCAGCAGCCATTTGCATCTATAGAAAAAAAAACACTGGTTACCAGCTTGAATTATTATTATTATCTTCTTTTATGTTGAACAGAAGAAAGAAAATGTTTTTTTTGACAAGTGAAGGTTGAGTAAATGAGGACAGAATTTTCACTTTTGAGTGAACTAGCTCTTTAAGGCCCCTGACATATCCACAGCAAAAGACTTTTTCATTCTGAGTTTAGGGGTGAAAAGTTGTTCAAAATGCCAAATTGCTTTTTTTTTAATCTGCAATGTACACTAACATCACGATCATAGTGATAAAAGCTCTGCAATTCAGCACTCCAGTCAAAGCACACCTCATGAAGCTTTTACAGAGTAGATTTAAGATAAATGCTCACAAGTATTAAACATGGGAAAAAAAACATTGTCAGTGGTGTTTTCCATTATAACACATTTTGGTTGTCAATGGAATGAGATCTGCAGATATGCAGTGTTTGCTTTGTACACAGACGTCTGTGACAGACTAAACAGCAGAAGTGAAGCAGAAAATTCACACAGTCAATCCTACAGAGATCAATGGCAGTAAAAAGGTGTTTCATGGTAATGGCATGAAATGAACACCAAACAAACTCTATTTTGGCCTGGGGCTGTATTTGCAAAACATCTCAAGGCTAAAAGTAGCTCCTAACTTACAGATTTATAAAATCTTAAAAGCATTGAGGACATCAGTCATAAATGTAAAACTTCTAAATCAGTGAAGCATTGATAGTAGTGATGAGTATTCCCAAACAGTAAGACCAAACTACAAGCTATGCTAATAATCTGCCTTGGGGGGGAAAAAAACAACTAGCTCATTGTGGTCAAATGTTTTTAAAAAGTTAACGCTAGGCCCACACGGAATCTGCGCAGGCAGAATTCCACAGATTTCTGCAGATTTTTAGCCCATCACTAATTCTGTTTATTTACTGGTGTAAATGTGTGTAAATTTATATTTATTCAATATTCAAATTAATTTCAGCAATGCTATTGACTAATGTGAAAATATTCATATGATTTATTCACAGTACAGTTTGTAAAGTACTATTTTCTGTCTTTTAGTAGATATTTAATATGAGACTTGCTTTGTTTACCAAATAAAGTGGATGTAATTGGATTGGCGTTGTAAACAAATAAATAACAGTTAAAATGGTATTACTTTTTATTTCGTATATAAAAGGTTTTAGTTCTGAAACTCCCAAAATCATTCCGCATAAATCCGCAATTCCGCAGATGTTTAAACACTCCGCAGAAATAGCAAAAAATGTCCGCAGATTCCGTCTGGCCCTAGTTATCGCCTTAGTCAGGCAGGTATGATTTCCCATATGAGAAAAACATTATCTGAAGGTGGCAATATTTTTTATTTTTTAAATCTTTATTTGAATATGGAAATATAATAATCACACTCTGACAGAGACTTCCGTCCTCTCCATCGATAAATCAATGTGTGTTCGTTTCAGCAGATTCAGCTGATTTCTTAAATCACCAGCTGGTTCTATGGTTTTGCTCATGTATATTGGGGTATTGGTAACACTTGTTTGCTTTCTGTCTGTCAGATTGTCTGCTTAATATCGGTTGATACAGGCATTCAACCGACATTTAACTGACTATAAGAAACTTTGCAAGTACATGTCAACTTACTATAATCTAATGAGAATTAGTTGGCATGTAGATGCAAAGTAACTAAAACTAACTACTAAACTAACGGACTATCAAAATAAGGTGTGACCGGGGTATTTAATGTAGGGGTAAAATAATGGACTTACAAACCTAGTTTGATGAACAACAACAAAACAGCTTGCAGGACTGTTAATACGCTGTAAGTGGGCATCTCACCATGTACATGGGAAATGAGAGGCTTTCACAGAGTTTGTAGAAAGCTGGTGATTGTATCCGGTGGATGGAGAGCTGAGCTGCTGGTGCCTTCTGTCCCCTGAAGAGAGCAAACAAAAAATTCTGTCAGAGAAATTCATTTAAAATTGAGAATGATATGCAAACCCAACATTCATGTGTAAAGGGCAGAGGTGAAAAATACTGATATTGTAAATATTGTCTATGATAATATTGCAGTTGTCTATGATAATGTTGCTATAACATCGTTCAAGTTGACATAATAGAAAGAAAAAAAACACACATCTCGAGAGTCCACAAACATCAATACATGATTAGACTGTCATTAAAAAGCCCTAGTTCAAGATATGACCGCAAATAAAATATTCCTGGGAGGGTTTGGGGTTTGCAAGCAAAAATACGGTTAAGTAATTTCACATTAACATACATGGCTTTTACATGAATATCAGCACAACTGATAATGTAATACTGATTTAAACAGTCTAAAAGAAAAGACATTGAAATTAAGCGAGTTACATCTTAGAAACAATATCTTTAGGGTCTTTTGTCATTTACTCTCCTGGACTGTTTTCCACTCCATTTTAGACAAACACACAAAAATCCCTAAGCACTTCCCTTTGAGAGGATCATTTGCACCATTTTAAAGTGTCGTCCACTTCATACGGGGAATGAGGGAAGTTTACAGTAACAACAGGGACTTGCACTCACAGTGTTTAGTATTTTCCAAGTGCTCAAGGGTATGGGGCATTCCATTTAAACACATTCAGAAGTTCCTCCAGTAGTAGACATTTGCGTAACAATTCATTCAGAAGTTGGGATAAAAAATGTGGGGATAAACATTTGAACTGGTATGCAGCCCTTGCAAACAGAAACTAAACTCAACTAGCGTCTGCCTTTGTGTTTTAAAGCAATTAAAAATGCTAGTGAATCATGATATACTAATCATAACCATTTTAAATCCTGCTATAGGTGGTTGAAAATAGATTAGTTCAAGTTCAAATTATATAGCACATTTCCAAACGGACACAAGGCCGCACAAAGTGCTTTACAGAGAAGATACAGACAAGCAGTGTAGACATAATAAACAAAACAGCAATAGAGTAATGTAAATGAGAGAACAGAAGATGTAAAATAAATGATTTAGAGACAAGGGTAAATTTGCTCACCCCTTCATGACTCTGTGATCGAGTGCCGCGAGTGATACGCAGCTAAAATGCATGGCCCCCTGAGACACAGAGTTGCGCTGTCCACTGCTGGCTCCAATCACATTGCCAAACTGAGGACTGAGCTCTCTCTTAACAAACTGTCCAACCTGGAAGTAGAAGAAGAAGAAGTGTAGTATATGTACATTTATGTGCACACATTTTAATCTAAAACTGAATAAGTAATAATTATAGTCAGCAATGATGCATTAAACGTTTTTTGTAACAATGAAACGTCTTAACTATTAAGTTTGAACTTTCTATTAAAAGAAAAATCAGACTTGGTGGGCATAAAGAACTTCTTTCAAAAACAAAAATTAAAAATAATAATACCAACTCCATTGAGTTCCATAGCATTTGTTTTTCCTACTACAATCGTTACAGGTTTCTAGCATTCAACGGAATAAAAAAAGCTGGTTTGGAACAAGTCAAGGGTGTGTAAATGACAGAAGTTTCCACTGAACTATCCCACTAACTATAGAATGTCTTGAATGAGAAGATACCTCTTCATGCACGCGTGTTAATTCAGCCTTCACAGAGGAGTTTGCCTTAATCAGGCTTCGGATCTGCTCTTGTCTCCGATTCTACACAGAAATAATAGGCATGTTATACCTCTACACTATGAACCTTAAATCTTTGTCAGCAATAAATACAGTTACGCACTACAAGCTGTCTGAAGTCCATGACAGTCTGCCAGTGCGTCTGCAGGGCTCTGATGGCATCCTGACCCTGTCTGGCCTGCTGCTGTAGCTGAACACACTGATCTCTGATGCTGTCTCGAACCGTCGACTGCTTCACTGCCTCCATCTCCAACTCAAACACACACCTGCTCACACACATATAACAAAACTCATGTGTCAACATCAAACATTATTAAAACAAGCTCTATCATTATAGGTCTTTCTATCTATCCATCCATCATCCATGTGGTGTTCATTTATTTCCCTTTGGCTTAGTCCCTTTATACATCAAAGGTCGCTACAGCCGAATGAACTGCCAACTAATCCAGCATGTTTTACACAGCGGATGCCCTTCCAGCTGCAACCCAGTACTGGGAAACACACATACACCACTCCTTTACACTCATACACTACAGCCAATTTAAATTTATTCAATTCACCTATACTGCATGTCTTTGGACTGTGGGGGAAACCGGAGCATGCAGAGGAATCCCACGCAAACACGTGAAGAACATGCAAACTCCACACAGAAATGCCAACTGACCCAGCTGTGACTCGAATCTAAATACAGTACAACTGCGGCCACATCTCGAAAACACTTCAAGAAACCTGCCTGCAAACTAACTGCAGTCTGATGCAATGTTCAGTCACTTTTAAAAAAAATATCTGCAAAGGATCCATAATCACAACGCCAATTAAGCTCTATTAATAAAATTAATTCAACATTTAGTGCAACCAACCTTTTCATTTAAAACTGGTTTTGTCATAGGTGCACTAAGACACAGATTTCCATGTAGCTTTGAGTAATTATAATTACTCATGTTAATTATGATTAATAGGGTGGCACATTGTTCTCTGGTTAGCACTGTCTCCTCACAACAGCAAGGTCGCTGGTTCGAGTTATGACTCCCAGGTGGAATTTCTGTGTGGAGTTTGTATGTCCTTCCCGTGTTCGTGTGGGTTTCCTCCAGGACATCCGGTTTCCCCCACAGGTCAAAGTCATGTGGTATAGGTGAAATAAATAAACTTAAATTAGCGTATAGGTGTGTATTGAGTGTATAAGTGTTTACCAGCACTGGTGGTTCACGAGTTGGTGTACTCTCAGTGCTCACTGGGAGGTAATTGGTGGTTCATTCTGCTGTGGCAACCCCTGATAAATCATGGACTAAGCCTAAGGAAAGTGAGTGAGTGAATTATACTACCTACCTAATTATAGCCATCTAATTATTAAGTGATTATAACCATTTCTTCAGTCACAAAGAGATCTTAGGAATTACTCACCTGGACACAGAGTCTGTTTTTTGTGATGCCTCTGCTTTTCTTATCAAAGCTGTGAGTTCAGTCTCCATCTGACGCCTTTTACTTCGAGTTTGAGCCAACTCAAAATAACTCTGTTCCACCTCCTCCCAGGCAGACTGTTAGCATGCACACAGATATTTCACATTATATATTATATATGCACACACATACTTTGTTTATACTGGAGCATAACTCCTATTTGAAAATGTAATCAAAACCTAATCGAAATTAATGCTAATTTCAGAAGGGAACGGCAGGTTAATAACACTGATGTAAGTCTAAACTTTAAAGTTCTCCTGTAAATCTGATTGTTTGATTGGAATGTTGTTGCATGATCAACACAAATGTTACTCCAGCAACATGTTGCAGTTGGTAAAATCAGGTTTGCCATACAATATCAGCCTCACAAGAAAGATAGTGAAATGCACTATAATAAAAAAAGAGAACCATCTCAAACGATCACCTGTAACAGACTGCGGACAGGTGTTAATTCCTCAAGCTCAGACGACACATCTATTAGGTGATCACTCTCGTAACGAAACCTGAAATAAATGCAATAATACACAAATATAAAAGGAGATAATATGGGTGTTTTTAAAGGTGTACTATGTAAGTTTCGCACCCAGTAGTTGAACTAGGTATTGCATTCCTGAATCTAAACGAGCGCAAGCGCAGGTTGCCAGATGACCAACAGGAGTCTCCACCCTAAAGGCTGATTTAAACGTGTTCTAAGCAACAGCAAGCTATAGACGGAATATTTTCCGTATTAAAAGGAGTTTTTGTCCTAACCAACACCTTGAATGGATATATTAAAAACAGCATCAGTTTCTGAAAGCAGCAGCGGATAGTTAATCTCAGACCTTGAAAATAAAATAAACCATTTGAAATTAAACTTTAGAGCTGTGAAATAATGCAAACCAACACATACTGTATCGGTGATTCAGCATCTACATTTAATAATGTTAAAGAGGGTTAATAGGTATTAGATAGATTATAAACCTTACCATTTCGTGAGTGAGTGCATATTCTGTGCTTCTGAACGGCTGCATTTATATTTTTGTCATTTTTCGTCGCATTTTAAATATTATTTGCTAATAATGACCTCATGGAATTCTGAATCTGCACCTCATTTCGGAGTCTGCTATGGTCCACTGGAGGTCGCATTTCGGTCACGGGCACAAGCTTTGAGAACCGTTCTGAATGAATTAAATATGCGGTTTTCTGTCAAGGCAACCCAGGGTGCTAAAGTATAATTGGCTAAACTGGCATTGGGCGGGTTAAAAGAACCAAAACAAAGACAGCTGTTCTGGCACGTCACAGACATTTTCAAAGCAAAATATCTGACTTTAGCATTGTTTTTCAGATAAACAAGAATGTTCACTCAGCATGTTTCTTAAATATCTGCAAACAAATGATGGTATTTTTATGTTTTAGAGTCAAAAACTTACATACAGCACCTTTAATACACACAATAGTATACAAACTCACCCTAAAGCTGAAATGTCACGCTCCACATTTAAAGCTGTGATCTTCTCCTCCAGCGCCACCTGCTGTCTGGAGGTCAAGGCTTGCAGAGCTGAAAGCACTTGGTTTGGTGGATGAGATCGTAAAACACTCTGAGGAATCAAACATGTTGAGGTTTTCGTTAGGTGTTGACGTGTAGAACAAAACATTTGCATACAGACACAATGGATTGTTCGATACCTCTACAGCACTCGTCCAGTGCTGGATCACAGCATGCTTTTGATCTCGAGTAAACCTGGGTGAAAAACAAATGAATTGGTTTCCGTGAGGAACTATCTGACTCAACTATCTGTAATGTCACCATCAGAGGCCTGTGTTTCTTACTGAGTGGATGGATTTGCTTTAAGCTCGCTTTCCAGCAGGCACTGGAGGAAGTGAACCCTCTCGTTGCAGAGCTCTCTCACATCCTTCTGAAATGAGACAGTAATGGTATTTCATAATGTACAATCAGAGGAAAAACAAGATTTAATGATGCCACTTTTGACTTGTTAACTTGATTATGTTAATCCCTGTTGGTAGATGTTGTAACTACCACGTCTAGCACGATTGTTTACTTTCAGAATTTAAATTGATGTCAACTATGACAAGCGATCAAATGGTCGCTATAATTATAACATTATCGTGTGCTTTACAAAAGTCTTTAAATACAAAATGCAGGGCTAAACATGAATGCCTTTTTTCACTATTTTTTCAAATGAGCAGGTGAAAGAGAGGTTTACCTGACCCGACAGGACAAGTAACCTAAAACTAGGCTTTATTACACAACTATGCAAATCTGAAAATTATTTTATATAAAAGATTGTTATTGTGTTCTTCCCATTTTAGACACAATATTGTCATGCTGACAGTTTTGCTTAATCTCAACTCTGTAAATACATTTAATTTGTATTTTGAATGGTGACCACCCTAAAGTGTTTATTACAAGTTAAATTTATAATTAAAGATTAAGAATTTGACAAGGGAGAGGTTTGTTATGGTTAGGAAAAAATCCCTATACATGGTAAAAAAAACATCATTTACATTCACTTGTGAAGGACAAACATCACAAGGCTTAATGCTGAGCCCTTCAAAAACACTTACTAAAACTAAGGGGTCTGCTCCAGCTTCATTGTCTGTTTGGTCAGATGGTCCAAATACCAGCTTCACTTCAGCTTTCCTGGACAAGTGGACAAGAGGAGACATGGCCAGATGTTACATCAAACACTATAGTTTAAAAATTTAGGGTGATTAAATAAATTAAAACTTATAGTCAAGACTTTTACACTGTCATTGTCTTACAAAAGCTTTCTGTTCTTAGTTTGTTTTTAATTTATTATTAATCAAAGAAATGTATTAATTTATAATGCATATTTTACAATATACAAACACAGAAAACAGCTATTTTAAATGATAATATTTTACAGTACTACTGTTTTTACTGTATTTTGATAAAATAAATTATTTTAAGCATAAAAGCCACAACCTTTTAAATTCTGCATCAGCTTAACAGTGTAAAAGTGTAAAACTATAGTTAGTGCTTTATACGCCCAATGAACAAGAGATGTCTCAGAGCTCCTCAGCTACAGCTGTTACAGATTTGCATTAACATTTGTTTGCTGCATATGTAAAGTATTTCCCCCAAAAAGAAAAATCCATCAACAAATTACATTCCTATAGTCTAATCTTGGACTGAAGAAAGTATTAGTATTTAAAGATAACAGCAGAACTTTTAACATATCATTTTAAAAAGGCATTGATAAATCTAACACAGAAATATGAACAGTACGGATGTGGAATGAACATTTGCTCACTTGGCCAGTTCTTCCAGGGAATGTCTTTGGTCACCAATCACGTGTGTGTCCTCTAGCAGTGCATTTCTGACCTCAGAGCAACACTGCCTGAAACAATCCAACAGGATCTGCCTGCATCTGCTTTCCGTAAAGCCGTCCCAGTTCCTGTTCAAGCTTTGCTCTGCTCAGTAGCCAAAAAATAAATAAAAATTAAGAACAACAGCATAAAAAATAAAAAAACATTCCATAAATACGATGCACTTTCAGAATGTTAAAGGGATAGTTGACCCCAAAATGAAAATGTACTCATCCTCTAGTGGTTACAACACTTTTTAAATTTTATTCTGAAAACCTGTAACCATTGTCATCCACAGTACAACAAATTCTATGTAGGACAATGGTGACCAGTTTCCAGCTTTCTTTAAAATATCTTCTTTTGCGCTCAACAGAAAAAAGAAAGACAAACAGGTTTGTGAATTGTAAAGTGTGAGTGACTGGAGACAGAACCTTCAGTTTTGGTTGAATGATCCCTCTAATAGATGAAAGAAACTAGACTGTTTTGATCTCGTGATAACTTCAAATATGTGTTTTAAAAGTAAACAAAACCCTTTAGCTGAACAAAAGGAGAAGATTTACCCTCAGCAGCAAGTTGATCCTCCACTCTAGTGATCTTTGTGTCTAGTTGACCGAGTTCAGTCTGAAGAGCATCAATTTCTCTCTGGAGCTCAAGCTTTCGTGCATCATTATTCTGATTTTTCAACTGTTTAAGCTAAAAACAAAAATCATCATTATGTGCTGTCCTTATAGGAGCATCATACCAAACAGGAAACTGTAATTGTGCTACATTTTCTTACCTCTTTATCTTGTAAAACTTTGTACCTTAGGATTCAGATTGTCAAGGAATAATTTCACAGATCAATATAAAAGATGGCATACCTGAAATAACAAATTAATTGGCAACATTTTGACTCGTTTTTTAATCAAACT
>CAIGQQ010026963.1:1551072-1561278 GCA_903798035.1 Danio albolineatus
CACACACACACACACACACACACACACACACACACACACACACACACTTTTACACTCTTTCTTACAGGCTTCTTAGAGCAATTGATAAATGGTAGCAGCTGTAAATTCTATAAACTAACATCAGGTGCTTATCTTATGTATCTATTAGGGCCAGGCAGTGGCTCAACCTGATAACTTAGATAAAACTTCAGTCCAAGTGACGTGGACACCGCAAGAGACTGGACAGTTTTTCGTCAGGTAAATTTTTTTGATGTTTTGAGCGAAAGCAAAACATACTTTGTGCACAGGTAATCCAAAGATTTTTAAATAAAGTAAGTAAATACTATTTTATTGCATTTTATATAATGTTTTGCATTATGTGGAGATTAGTGATTGGTCAGAACACAGAAACCCCACTGGCTGCTAGTATTTCGGAAGTAGATTGCCAAAGTAACACAAAAAGAACGCTGAATGCAGAAGTATAAATGCACATCTACGTGTAAGGTTCGCACTGTGGGTTATGATGATCACTAGACCCAGAACTAGATATCAGCCTTAAGACAAAACAAAAGGGGAAAAAATTATTCATGGTTTTATTGCAGTTTATACTGCTAGTTTGTAAATCTAATATCTGATTTTCTTTTCAGAGCTGCATTTGTCAAAACTTTCAGCTCAGTTTTGCCAAAAAAAGCAATCATACTCACGACGACAACAACATTGCCGCTGACAACAACACTTATGACTACGTCATTGTCGGCAACAACACTGACAATGACGCAGACAACCACACAGACAACAACGACACCGACAACAATGCAGACAATGACACAGACAACAACGACACCGACCACAACACTGCAGACGATAATGACAACAGCCACTACAACTACCGACACCACCACTACTGTAACAAGTAAGCATACATTGTTAGGTAATAAAAAACATCCTTATAGCAGCAAAGGAATCAAAAACCCTCATGATGTTTGAGTTTATTTCTTCAGTTATACACAAAATAATACAAGTTGGAAAATGATGGAAATCAGTAGCCTTTGACTTCCATAATATATTTTACTACAATGGATGTGAACGTATAGATGCTTCCAGCATTCTTCAAAATATATTCATTTGTGTCCAATAAAAAAAACTCAATGGCTTGAAACCACTTGAGGGTGGTACATTTATTTTCATTTTTTTTTTGAGTGAAGTATTACTTGGAACAGTAGCATTTCTGGATAATTTTTAGTGTTTTATTGGGTATGGAAAGTACACTCTTTTCCCATCCCTCTCCTAACGCACACAAGCAAACACTTCAAGAGTTCACACTTAGTTGATGATTGATTATAAAGCTTGTTTGGCATGCTGTAACGGGAGAGAGCCCTGAGCTCATAAGATCCTCTCGCAAAGCGAGAGGGGACTTTGAGCTCAGGTAGATCTCGAGAACTCCCCTGTGGGTAGCTAATAAACAGATAGTGGTCGCTATGAAAAGAACTACTTACTAGGAGCATGTCTATGGTGCCGATTTGTATTAGTCAATTAACTTAAGTTGCATGTTTTTGCACGGTGGGAGGAAACCGGGGAACCCGGGGGAAACCCACGTGAGCACGGGGAGAACGTGTAAACTCCACACAGAAACATCAGCTGGCTTGGTAAGGACTAGAACCAGTGATGTTCTTGCTGTGAGGCAGTGCTAACCACTGGGCCACCGTGCCACCCATCTAGGAAAGGAGGAGGAGTAGGGGTGGAAGGGGGGATTCTTCAAAACGAAGATGGCTGTGATATGGAACTTAGGGTATATATAGTGGCTTAGGACTCATCTGATTGGTGAATCATAAATTGGATTATGCGGGACCAGCTGCAAGCAATCATCTGCACGTGATCCTTTCGAAATTAGTTTATGAATAAACTTCACTTAAACTCAAATAGAAACATACATTCATGAAAAAAGTGTCTGTTGCCAGAACTACTTGTTTTGCAATTTACTTGAGATTCTCAATTGTGAAAATAATGGTGTTGTTCTTGATGCAGAACATTTTATGTGTAGCAACGCTGCATGCTGCTGCAGGATACACACACACTCAAACTCTAATATCTGTATTAATAAATGCATTATTAAGTGCATGAGTCTGCTTTTAAGAGTCTCTATTACTAGCTATAAAAAGACGTTTTAAATTTAACAGAGACTTTAGATGCACAAGTAACTACTACAAACAAATGTGATTAATGAATGAAAACCTTCTAAACATCTTGTATACAACATCTCAACATGTCTTGACATGTGGTTGCCATAATATAAGTGGAATAAATGACAATGGGAAACATAATTAATATAAAATGATACACACTCAATGTAGTGATTTGGCCACAACTCAGAGCATTTTGTGTTTAATATACCTTGGGAAAAATAAAATCCAGTATAGGAAAACCGATATCTTTGCCTGATATTCAAACATTCAATTCAATTGAATTCAAGTCATCTTTATTTGTATAGCGCTTTTACAATGTAGATTGTGTCAAAGCAGCTTTACATGCATTATAAAAAATTGAAACAGTGTCAGTCCAGTTTTCAGTGTTGAAGTTCAGTTTAGTTCATTTCAGCGTGGTTTAATAATCACTGCTGAGAGTCCAAACACTGAAGAGTAATCCATCGATGCGCAGCTCTACAAGTCCCGAACCATGCAAGCCAGTGGAGACATGGCGAGGAAAAAACACCAATTGGCGAAAGTGAAGAATTAAAAAACCTCGAGAGAAACCAGGCTCAGTTGGGCACGACCATTTCTCCTATGGCCAGACGTCTTGTGCAGAGCTGCAGTCTATGGCGCCGGGGCTGGAGAATGCTGGACATCCATCACGGAGAGACCACAGGTGGGTCACCGGCTGGTGAACAGGCTGGCCCTTCGGGAACAATGCGAGGACTCGTCTGTCACAGGGATCCTCTTACAGGGATCGGTCTCATGCTCTCCACTCCTCCATGACCACCACAGCAGCTGCTCAGGATACGGCCTGGTCCAGGATTATGGAAACCTCGGGAATAATAAAAAACAGACTAACATGAGCGCAGATGCCGTTCAAATTATAATGTCTCTTGGGGAGTTTTCCCGGCTCCGGTTGCCCTAAATAATGCAGACTAACAATCCATAAGAGGATTTGGATTCCAAAGCATTTGTGTGTTATGTGAATGCTAATGCAAAGAGATGTGTCTTTAATCTAGTTTTAAACTGACAGAGTGTGTCTGCTTCCCGAACTGTGCTAGGAAGGCTGTTCCAGAGTTTAGGTGCCAGATAAGAGAAAGATCTACCACCTATAGTTGATTTTGATATTCTGGGAATAATTAATTATCCAGAATTAATTGAGTGTAGAGGATGTGATGGGCTATAATAAACCAGGAGCTCCCGCAAATACTGGGGAGCCAAGCCGTTCAGGGCTTTGTAGGTAGTCAGTAATATTAATATGATCATATTTCTTTGTTCTAGAAAGCACTATAGCAGCTGCATTTTGAACTAGCTGAAGTTTGTTAATTAGGCCAACAGGGCAGCCGCCTAGTAATGCATTACAATAATCTAATCGAGACGTCATGAAAGCATGAATGAGCTTTTCCGCATCAGACATTGATAGCATGTGTCGAAGTTTGGCAACATTTTTAAGATGAAAAAAAAGCAGTTTTACAGATGCTTGAAATCTGGCCTTCAAATGACAGGCTGCTATCAAAAATCACCCCCAAATTTTTGACTGAAGATGAGGACTGAACTAAGAATCCATCAAGGGTTAGACAGACATACTGATGTTATGTTGATGTAAATTGTTGAAGAGGAAATAGTTTTCTATAAATACACATGAAAGCAGTACTACTTTTTGTAATGCTCTTATCATGTCTCACAGGCACATCCACTGCACCACCAACCTCTGCTGTCAACAGCACACAAACAGATCTAACTGTATTTACAACACCAAACCTACAGGCTACAGGTAAATATTATTTTCATGTACAAAATCAAATGTATTAACTAGATTTTTTAAGTAAGTAAATTACCTAGAACAATCAAATATAACTACATTTTTGTGACTGATTGTGTTACAATAGTCACCACAACATAAGTAGTCTTGAATTATCAGGTTATTGATTTTTGTTTAAACCTATAAATTAGGTTGTTTTAATAAAGCAGATTATTGGTTGATATCAGCATACTCGTAAAGTAAGTCACAATGGAAAAAATAGCTATTATAAAATAATGCACACTCGAGGTGGTGATATGGCCACAACTCAATGCAGATTAAAATATACACTCTAAAAATGTCCAGCCTAGATAAACTAATATCTTTGCCTGATGTTCAAACATAGTGATGATATGTTGATGTAGATTGTATACATATACTGCATATTGGTGTGAGTTTAGAGCACACAACCTTTATAGGCTGTATTATTAAATGATAATATTAATTGTAATTTTTTTCAAATATATTTTACAATGAACGATTGAGAGCAAGGACATTTCACAGCATATCCTATAATATTTTTCTTCTGGACAAAGTTTTATTACTTTTCATTTGGATGCAATAAAAGTAGTTTTTAATAGAAAATTTCAATAATAATAAGGTCACGCTTTATTTTGATGGTCCATTTGTTGTATTTAAGTTACATTGCAACTAATTCTCATTAGATTATAAGTAGACTGTTAGGTTGGGGTTAGGGTTGGGGTTAGTGTAAGTTGACATGTACTTGCAAAGTTTCTTATAGTCAGTTAAATGTCTGTTGAATGTCTGTATCAACAGGTATTAAGTAGACAGTCTACTAATACTCAAATGGACCATCGAAAGAAAGTGTTACCAATAATAATACTTTGTGTATTAACAATATTATTAACCCTCTTAAAAATTATTTCATTATTAAGAAATTATTAAGAGAACACACCACTGTTGTCAAAAATAAAAAGTAAAAACTAACAGAACAGTAACATATTACCATAATTGTGGCACTGGTGGTTTATATGTACACTCACCGGCCACTTTATTAGGTACACCTGTCCAACTGCTCGTTAACGCAAATTTCTAACCAGCATGGCAGCAACTCAAGTGCATTTAGGCAAGTAGACATGGTCAAGACGATCTGCTGCAGTTCAAAGTGAGGATCAGAATTGGGAAGAAAGGTGATTTAAGTGACTTTGAATGTGGCATGGTTGTTGGTGCCAGACGGGCTAGTCTGAGTATTTCAGAAACTGCTGATCTACTGGGATTTTCACGCACAACCATCTCTAGGGTTTACAGACAAAGGTCAGAAAAAGAGAAAATATCCAGTGAGCGGCAGTTCTGTGGGCACAAATGCCTTGTTGATGCCTTGTTGAGGTCAGAAGACAATGGCCAGACATGGCAAAAGTAACTCAAATAACCACTCGTTACAGTCGAGGTATGTAGAAGAGCGTCTCTGAATGCACAACATGTCCAACCTGGAGGTGGATGGGCTACAGCAGCAGAAGACCACACCGGGTGCCACTCCTGTCATCAAAGAACAGGAAACTGAGGCTACAATTCACACAGGCTCACCAAAATTGGACAATAGAAGATTGGAAAAACGTTGCCTGGTCTGATGAGTCTTGATTTCTGCTACGACATTCGGGTGAGAATTTGACATTAACAACATGAAAGCATGGATCCATCCTGCCTTGTATCAACAGTTCAGGCTGGTGGTGGTGTTGTAATGGTGTGGGGGATATTTTCTTGACACACTTTGGGCTCATCAGTACCAATTGGGCATTGTGTCAACGCCACAACCTACCTGAGTATTGTTGCTGACCATGTCTATACTTTTATGACCACAGTGTAGTCATCTTCTGCTGGCCAGCAGGATAATGCGCCATGTTTCAGACTGGTTTCTTGAACATCACAATGAGTTCACTGTACTCAAATGACCTCCACAGTCACCAGAACTCAATCCAATAGAGCACCTTTGGGATGTGGTGGAACGGGCGAATGCATCATGGATGTGCAGCTGACAAATCTGCAGCAACTGAGGGTTACTATCATGCCAATATAGACCAAAATCTTTGAGGAACATTTCCAGTACCTTGTTGAATCTCTGCCATGAAGGATTAAGGCAGCTCTGAAGGCAAAAGGGAGTCCAACCTGTTACTAGTAAGATGTACCGAATAAAGTGGCCTATAAGTGTATAAATAACAGATTTATTTAACATACATACATATTGGTTTCCAATCTCACGTTGCCAGGGAGTCAAATCACCTACACCTGGATTCCCCACATCAGCTTTTATCACCACCAGCTGCACCGCATCAGAGGGAGAGGATTTGAGGAAATTAATTCCTCTCTCTGTTTCCAGAGGGTAGATCAGCGTCCTTCACCACCATCACAAGCCTGCACTTATACACATCCCTGGACCTTCCTCACTCATGTTCCAGAAGCCTCCCATCTGTACTATTTACCTATCATCCTGCACTACTTCTGGAAATTTGCAAATAAATCACCCTCCTAGGCTTTTCAGTCCAATCTTGTGTTGTGTTTTGTTCCTCTTCTCGTCAAAACTGGTGGAGAATGCGGGAAGAAAAGAGGATTTAAAACACATCCAAACTGTGATAACATGTGTCATCTGTCTGTTGTAGTAGCCAGCCACTCTCAGCATCGGT
Source organism: Danio albolineatus (assembly GCA_903798035.1). NCBI lineage: Eukaryota > Metazoa > Chordata > Actinopteri > Cypriniformes > Danionidae > Danio > Danio albolineatus. The sequence goes on from CAIGQQ010026963.1 coordinate 1,557,681, forward strand.
CACTTCCTGCTTCCACCATCTGGGTACCTCATAGAGGTGACGTCAGGGATCATGGAGGAAGTCATACGTAGGAGATTTCCACCCGTCAGCAAGTATTTACAGAGCAACTGGCTGCAACATCTGCTACAGCTGGCTGAGTGAATACTGCTCCCGGAGCTACATGCTGCAACACACCTTACCAAATTAACTGAACTAGATGACATTGATGCATATTTACACACGTTTGAAGTCATTGCTAAGAGAGATGTCTCTCTTATGAAGGATTGGGCAAAAAAATAAAATAATAGCTCCATTTTTAACTGGGGAGTCACTGCGGGCTTATTTCGCTCTGGAGGCTCCCAAGAATGATGATCATGATGATCTCTAAAGAGAGAAATTCTAGCCCGAGTGGGACTGTCACCAGTAAGTGCGGCACAACAGTGCAACACCTGGCCCTTTGATGATGGCTCCCCTGTGCGGTTGCAAGCAGCCCAGCTCACCCATCTAGCATGCTTGTGGCTCCTCGGTGACAATACCAGTGCTACTCAAGTTGCAGAGAGGGTGATCATTGATAAATTGCTGTGCACGCTTCCATGTTGGCTCTGGGAGCCGGTTATTATGAAAAACCCGACAAGCTGGGCATCCTTAGTGGAAGCATTGGAGTTGGCAGAAGCAAACCTCACCCACGACGGAGGAGAGAGAGCACAGCTCCGGAGGGTGACACACCCCTGGCGACTGGCGAGTACGACACAACCAGACAGCAGACCTGCGGCCCCGAGCCCGGCAGACAAGCCCATGCCAACCGACCCAGCAACCCCAACAGCACGCACCTGGCTGGCTGGCTGCATCCTACACAGCACAGCTCACCCTGGTGCTCCAACAAGTAAAGTGATGCTGGATGGAAACCTCCTGCTGGCCACCCTGGACACTGGGAGTGCAATAACTTTGGTTCAACCTGGAATCATCCCAAACAAACCCAGAGGTAAATCAAATATAACCATCACGTGTACATGGCGATACCAAATTTTGTTCCTGCACAGCAGGTAAAGATCTCAGCCAGTCCAGGCGCAAGGTCCCTGGAAGTGGGAATCGTTCCCGACCTCCCTGTACCCCTCCACCTGTAGCGTGATGGTTTTGAAGCTCTGCTCATCATGGCATCACGGAAAAAGGGGAAGCCAACACACCGTTCCCGGGCTGGAACATCACAGTACTGCCAACATGCACTCATGGCCACGGAGAGTGATAGAGGGGGTCCACACACTCAACCGCTAATGTATTCTTTGATCGGTTTCAACATCATCAGATGGCTCCTTCGGTAAAGCACAACGAGAAGATGATACATTGAGAAACTGCTGGTCACAAGTAAGAGTGGTAGAAAAGGAAGTTCGACTACCAGAACCTCACCAATTTCACCATTGAAAACTGCTGTACTGTGTTGCGGACCGGCAACCAGAGAAGAAGACAATCCTGGTAGAGATGTCCCTGTTTATGTCCTGACTGATAGCGGACGTCTGCCACCTACTCAAGTGTAACATACAGTCCAGAGGTGAAATTCCATTGTGTCCCCTAAAAGGGTCTGGGTTCGTTCTATGTGAGTTTATTACACCTGGCGCCAGAGAGTCACTCAGTTACATCTTATCTACCCAGATTCTGGCCAGAGCTAGAGCTGACCCACACTATTGAAATGGACTCATAGAAATCTCAAAATTCAACCCAAAGTACATGTAATGTGTTTGTAACCTATGTATTCTCTTCCTTAATTTCTTTTTTAATTCTTACTCTGGTATAAGCCATTTTCATGACTGTGGCAAGGGGGCATGGCCGAGAGCCGTGGTATGGTAACGAAATGAGGCCCGCCACAGATGAGAAACACCTGTGGCGCACAGCTGCCGCGAGTCCCATGGAAGGAGCTCTGTACTATAAGAGGAGGAACGATGGCAGAGGAGGACGAGAGAGGACCGGGCCCGGACATATTGTTTTACTTTTGCTTTCAGTTTGTTTTATTTTCTTATTAAAATTATTTAAAACTTGTCGGTTCTCCGCCTCCTTCTTCCCGGTGGCCAGATGGCCATAACATCATTAAAAAGACATTAGACTAACTAAGAATGCATGAATTATGTTTTATGTATTTTTAAAAGTGTCATGTTTGGTGTCATTCTTCTCCATACATCAGGGATCATCAATCTCGGTCCTGGAGGTCCGGTGTCCTGCAGGGTTTAGCTCCAACTTGTCTCAACACACCTGCCTGGATGTTTCAAGTACACCTAGTGAGAGCTTGATTAGCTTGTTCAGGTGTGTTTGATTTGTTGGAGCTAAAATCTGCAGGACACCGGACCTCCAGGAACAAGTTTGGTGATCCCTGCCATACATAACTCTACAGCTTATGATCTAGGACACAAGATGATAACTTGTACGCTTGGTGTAATTTCAAACCATGAGTTTTGTCTGTCTGTCTTGGGATGCTACAAACCAGCAAGGAGGAACAAAGAAATTTTCCCACATGACTTTTCTTCTCATGCCATTGGACAGTCAGGACAGACTGGGAGTTACCTGATCAATACCTTTAAATACCTGTTACACCCCCAAACCCTCGCAGAAGGTCTCCACAGAAGTGTCCCTGACACAAAAGGGCAGACCGTGTTTCTGTACCTACATGACTCACCTGAGTCCTTGTTTCTTATTTTCTGGGAATTTAAGCTCAGTTTAAAGTTTGTGCTGCGCATATCCTCCGATCTGTGCAGCAAACTCCATGCAACGACAAAGGACTTCTTTATCTTTCAAGCATCAGAGAAAGATCACAACACACGAGAGAAAGACCCACTAAATACATGTATTTATTCATGCGTTTACGCTGTGCCCCTTTTAAGGGGTTTACATACTTGGTGGTTCTTAATAGTTGTGTGGGTTGTGAGTTAGATTTGCCATACTGTTATGTAAATTCTTTATTTTCCTCACTTTTTCTATGTCTTTGTTGTTATGTTTTGTACTTTTGTTCGTTATATGTTAGACTTGTCAATAAATCACTTTATAACCACATTGGATTGTCTTTGTTCTGTCTTACAAAAAAGGTCACTTTAACAGTAAAGATCCTTGCTACCATTCATTCATTCATTTTCTACACAATGACAACTGCAGTTTTCACCAGGATCCCTATCTTATGTTGTTCTCCTGTCACCACCACTCACACTGCCAGACGCAATGGTATCTTAGCACTATCAGAAGTCGATGATCAGACAGCATCCGCTGGCTCTGAAAAATGAAAAAACAACCCATCTATTGCAGTATGGAAATAATGAATGTGTCACCATTTTTCACAGAAAAACGTGTACAGTTGATCGATTGAAATTTTCACCAGATGTTGGTAACAATCAAAGAAAGCCATACATGCAAAGAAAACAAACTAATTAGTTTATAAATGAAGTTACGTGTAATTAAATGAAATGACACAGGGAAAAAGTATTGAACACATGAAGTAAGGGACGTGTAGAATGGCAGTGAAAGCCCAGACAACAGCTCAAATCTCAGTAGATATTCAGCAACCCTCTGCGCCTGATCATTGTAAAATATTATTAGCTGCTTAAAATATGTATATATATATATATATACATATTTTAAGCAG
>CAIGQQ010026963.1:1571784-1588714 GCA_903798035.1 Danio albolineatus
AAAGCAAGGAAATTTTCACAGTATTTATATAATATTTTTTAATACTTTTTCTTCTGAAGAAAGTATTTGATTTATTTTAACTAAAATAAAAGCAGTTTTTAATTTTTTCAGTTTTTAATTTTTTAGAATAAAAGCAGTTTTTAATTTTTAAGAAATCAGCTATTAAAACTATTATGGGGCCTCACGGTGGCGCAGTGGGTAGCACAATCGACTCACAGCAAGAAGGTCGCTGGATCGAGCCTCGGCTGGGCCAGTTGGCATTTCTGTGTGGAGTTTGCATGTTCTCCCCGTGTTGGTATGGGTTTCCTTCCGGGGCTCCGGTTTCCCCCACAACTCCAAAGACATGCGATACATGTGAATAGGGTAAACTAAACTGGCCCTAGTGTATGAGTGTGAATAAGTGTGTATGGACATTTCCCAGTGATGGGTTGCAGCTGGGAGGGCATCCGCTGCATAAAACACATGCTGCATAAGTTAGCGGTTCATTCCGCTGTGGCGACCCCAGATTAATAATGGGACTAACACGACAAGAAAACGGAAATTGTGAAAAAAAAAATAAACGGGGGCTAATAATTCAGGGGGTTTAACAATACTGACTTCAACTGTTATATAATACACAACGTAAGTTCATATTCCCTTTTATTTTTATATATTTTTATCCGGTAATAAGTTTAATCATAATAATATTAATATAATAATTCAAATGAGGTGTTGCAAGCAAAAAAAAAAACATTTACAATCTACAAAATTTCAACCACATTAAAGAAAATTTTATTTTTTGTCTTTTTAAAAATTTTATTGTATATTTTTTCTGAACATATTCATTGGGGTGTATTCATTTTTGCACCGTGATCTTAAATTATTTTGTCAGATTAGTCCCAGTTTGGGCTTTGGTAATGAAATAATGATAATATCATAATAATGAAATAATATTATAATCTGTAATATGATTATAATATGATAATCTCATGTAAAATAATAATTTGTATGCATGCATTAATTAATTTAATGCATGCATACACACTGCCTGTTCGAGTAAATGGACATAATGTGCCGATTCGAATGTTATCACTCGATTGAATGGATGTTATCAGTGGTTATCAGCTGATAGATATGGGCCAGTAGGGGCCTTCTGTGCCTACTAGTAAGCTCAGAAGGTTGTTATCATTCATCCACATGGTTAATCAGCTGTATATCACATATGGCCGGAAGTTAACGAGAATTATTTATATTATTTATTAGATTTCCCATTAATTGTATCTACCCCTACCCTAAACCTAATCGTCACAGTACTGCAAAAACAGATCCAAATGCAACCCATGTCTTCTCTACTAGTATAGCTGATTATGTGGATGGATGATAACAGCCTTCTGAGCCTACCAGTAGCCCCTGGCCCATATCTATCAGGTGATAACCAATAATAACGCCCATTCAAATCGAGTGATAACATTCGAAATGGGTAAAATGATCCATACCAACATTTTTAGAGACAATAAAATGTATAAAAAACATATACAGGCAAAACAGAATGAATAGAGTGGCTGCTGCCCATATGTTGAGATCATATGAAGCCATTTTTTTGGTCTGTGTAAAAACTTTAAATGAAACAGCTCACACTTCAGAATGTTGTGACTGTGCTCAGGATTGGGGCTGTGGATTAAAGGTAATTTTAAAGGTAATTATATGTAATTATATGTAATGTTTCATTTTGTGCAGACCAATCATTTTGCTTCAGAAGCCTTCATTATTGTCAGCATCCACATACAATATGTTAATTTTGATTAAACTGTATGTTTATATAGTCATTTATCGCCATTAAATGCTAAACCTTAAATCATTTTTCTTTTTTTATTTGCAGAAATCCCCATGGTTCTTCATGTTTGTCATTTGTTTAGTGTTTTTTGTAATGTTTACAGTTGCACTTATTGTAGGAGTGTCTTTGCTTTGCTTTCAAGCTGGGTCTTCCTGTATATTGTTCAGTTAGTATATATATATATGTATGCAAATACATTTTTCTGTCTTGCACATGAATAAATTTATTGCACTATTTTCTTTTGTGTACCTGTTAAACTTTGTGTAGATATGTAAAGTTTTTGCAATCTGAGTGGAGATACTTAAAAATCCATTCTGTAGGAAAACAACCTTATAAAAAGTGATTATGTTTTTAAACGTTGCTGTCCAATGGTCACCTAATTTCTTATTATTTAATTTTGTACTGCCCACAGTAAAATGGCCATCTGAGCTCTTTCTGAATTTTGATTGTAATTTAAAATGTGCACCTTTTGGAAAGCTGCTTTGGAAAATGAGAATTGAGCCACTCTCGATGCTGTTACTTCTAAAAACTTGATGTTGTCACTTTGATGTATTTTTATTGACTTCATCTGTATTTGTGATATTGTGATATGCTTTGATAATTAATGAAATATATCCTCATTGTTATATTAATAAAACTTTGATAGCTGATGTCTGTATTGCTGTAGATCTGTTTGTATTTTAGTCACAAAATGTTCTTGATTATATTTCTGGCCCATTTTGAGTTACATTCAACCAGCAGTGTTGTCCTTTTCAACTAAAAGTTGGGTCAAAATGACAACCCATCATGATGGGTCAAACATACAATCCAAGCACAACAAACAACCAAGCGCTGGGTTTGTCTCTTTTAACCCAGCGCTGGGTTGCCAAAATAACACAAATTTAGTTATTTTTAACCCAGCATTTTTAGAGTGTAGTCCAGCTTTAATGTGTCGATGTGTTTGCAGCACATATTTAAATGAAATGCAGACATTTGAATACACAACAATGCGTGTTAAAGAAATTCCAATGAAAAATAGTTCAAAGGTCATATACTCTGTAAATTTGCATTCTCAGATTGTCTTGCAGTATGATATTTTTGTAATTACAATGAACCACAACACCACATAACAAACAAATAACAAAGGACATGCACTTCCTCATTTGTCAGTCAGTCCATAAGCCTAACAATGATATTTAATCTGAGGAAAAACCAGTTCTCCGATCAACAGTTCACTTTTCTGCCCACTTTATGACTGCCTGAATTATTTTGATCATTGACTTTCTAACAAAAAATCTATATTTTGCATCAAGTTCCAGGTCTTTCGAGTAGCAGTTGACAGATCAGCTTTACAAGCAGGACCCAGTTTGTCAATTACCACCATTTTCAGTTCGGTTTAAATCTGGACTGTTTGCTGGCCATGTTGATATGCTTTTATTTTTGATTAGTCTTATTTTTAGCTAAATGGTGCAACATTTGGACTTGAAACGCAAAAGTATGTGGTTTCACAAACTTTTTTCCTTGAATTTGATAAAATTTTTAGTACTTTCCAAAACCTTTGCACTAATGTTCCTCACTCATGGAATAATCTTTCCATTCCCACATGGACTGCTGATTCACTAGCATCATTAATGACAATTAAAAACATCTCTTCAGTGATCACAAAAAGAAAATCCCCTTGTTAGCTCTTAATTCCCTGAGCACTAACTGTTCCTTTGTATAATTACGTATAACTGTTCCTTCTTGTGTATTGCCTCTTGTTGTTGTATCGTCAAATTACGTTGAATGACCAGAACCAGGAAATCAGAGCACATCACACCTGTCCTCAGGTCTTTACACTGGCTCCCAGTTACATTCAGAATAGATTTTAAAGTTTTACTACTGGTCTATAAATCACTAAATGGCCTAGGACCTCAGTACATTACAGATATGCTCACTGAATACAAACCTAATAGATCACTCAGATCTACATCCGACAGATCGCACTATTGTGTCTTTCTTTTCTTTTCATTCTTTTATAGCTTGTCTTTACTCATTTTAATCTGTTTTTAACAGTTTTTTTTATTATTTGATTTTATTTTCTTATACTTCAACTTTATTTCTGTTTATGTAAAGCACTTTGAATTGCCACTGTGTATGAAATGTGCTATATAAATAAACTTGCCTTGCCTTGCCTTGCCTTGAATTACAATTACAATTGGGATACTTTTGTAATGAATCCACAGAGGCCAAGTGTTACAACCCAAGTGCAGTATTTAAAAAAGCAATAAACATAGAAACAAAACTCAAAGCTTGACAAAGCATAACAAAACAATCTCACTGACTGTGGGGTTAGACAAACAAATTTGGACAAAGAACAATTTAACTAGAACAACCAATGAGGGACAAGACACATGACTAAATTAACCAATGAAAACATGATACAAGAACAAAGATGCAAACAAAGCAGGAAACAGGAAGACAAAACTAAACTACAAAAAATGTTAAGGCTGTGTCTGAAATTGCATACTTCCATAGTGTATAGCAGGGCTATTCAATTAGTTTGTCATGGGGGCCAGTTCATGAAGAGCATCCCGAATGAGGGGCCGCAGAGATATGACTTGCGATATAAGTGGTGACAATATAAGAGCCTATAGGTTGTATTTGTGTTTATTAAGACACCCACGTTGGCTTTTTCTACATTAAAATATTAATATGTTGTATTTTGAAATTACATAACATCACTGTATTGTACAATGTGGCTTTTTTTTACAAACACATTCAAATGTTGTATTACAAAGCACAACAAATCAGTGTATTGCTGAAGTAGGCTTCTTCTACATTCAGACAAATTCATATTTTCATATTTGTCAGTTTTGAACTGCAAAACAATTAGTTATGCAACGATTATAGACTTTGGTTGTACGATTATAGTCTGAAGAATAATCATGGTTTCGCTGTTATCACGACTATTATGCATTTATTAAACTCAAAACACTTCTAGTTTAGAAAAATCACATGCTTATATTTTAAAGTGTTGTTTACAAATGGCGGATGTAGTACCATTAGTTCCATTCATACTACTCACAATCATACTATATACTGTAGAACATACTTTTCTAATGGTCATGCAGTAAATTCAAATGTACCTACTCGAGTGGTAGGCGATTTCAGACACAGCACAAGACAACATGACACACCTTACATTTTCAGTACTGTGGCTTTTTACTCAGAAACTATCTCTGCTTCATTCGTGTGTGTCTCTGTGCTGTTTATCTGACATGATGCAGGAGAAGCAGTGAGTGGGAAAAACCAGCTCATTTGCATTTAAAGGTACAGACTAAAGACAGCTACAATGTACTTGTGTCTTATGATAGGTAAAAATGTTTTCCAAAATGTAAATTTGTCTCGAGCTTCGTAAAAGTGTTTCGCACTTCCCGGCCACAGTACAAAACAGACGTGTTCAGGAGAGTATAAATGATCTGATGGGTATTTAAAGCTGAAACTTTACAGAACATGCTGTAGACGCGAAGGATTTATCTTACATCTTGTAAAAGGGGTACAGAAGGAGTCCTTTATTTTACTAGAATGCTAATTTTATCAAAAAATCTCAGTCCTGTTACTTTCTGTCCTTAAAAAAGATTAGCGTCCTTTGGTATTCTGAATTATTAATCTACATATTACGGTACATCCATATTAATCAAAATACATTAGGAATTTTTTTGTTGTTGTTTTAGTCTGCTATCCACACTGAAAAACTCAAAGTATATGTGCCAAGAGACTGAAAGTAGGTGTTTCCACATTGTCACCTTATCACGTGAATAAATTTGGAAACAATCACGAGTTTGACATGAAAATGTTACAAAATCAAATTTCACAGTAGTTTCAGTGTGGTCAACAACACCTCAGAAGTGTAGTCAAACTTGTTCACATGAGGAAACTCATTCCTGTTACCGTTTATTCATGTTACCAAGTGGAAGATTTTTTTATTGTTGGGCCCAGCATTTATCTCATTGCTTAATGAATTGCATTTTTGATTTTTAGAAATATACACAATATATGGACATATATAGCGTGTTATGACAAATACATATTTTGAAATGAAACCCGCAATTTCTTTACAACAAACACCTCCAGCACTTGAAAACATGTTATTTAGTGGAAATAAAACTAATTTTAAGCATGCTTTTTAAAAGGCTTCAGAGTTTTGATAACAGAACTCATAAAACTGCATCCATCTTCCACTTAAAAGCGGTGTAAAAAATAATTAAAGTTAACTGAAATGGACCAGTACATGTTTAATATATGTGTGTTATTGAATTCAGTTTTAAAAAAGGATTTTAAAAAAGTTTAACCTTGAAGACTTTCTAAAGCAATGGCACCCATTTGGCGGAATGGCCCTTACTTAGAAAATGTGAAAAGGTAATTTTTCAGTCTCACAAGGTGTGAAACTACTGTTGCAAGCTCTTTTAACTTAAAATATCTGGCTCTGAATTTTCTTCCTGGACATGATGAATCACGTAAACAGGTCACAATCAATGCATGACGCACAGGATTACAATAAAGATTTCATTACTCTTTGAAGAGCCTACCCACCCATGTGTGCCTTGCATGACTCGAAGACTTAAGTAAATATTGACTTTGGTTTTGATTTGTTTTCACAGAAATGTGCTAAACTCACTAGCGCAAAGCTCTCAAGCAGGTTAAACCAAAATCTCTGTAAATGGATAGGCTACACAATTTTAATTCATCCAAAAAATTAATTCCAAAACACGATGTAATAGTTTATAAACAGTGAACTCGCCAACAAACTATGCAAATTTCTAGTTGTTTGATATTTACCCTGCACCTGCTGCACAGATTGATGATTAAGATGCGGGCGCCATCTTACGGCAAGACCCGGGAATTCATTCACCATCATGACCCTCATAGTGCATTATGTTGTAGCCTAATACTTTCCATGATGATTTGATATTTCACTCGTAACACTTTCTTCAAATTAAAAATGTATCATATTTTTTTTCTAGTTTTAGGCTACCCTGTTGCGATTGTTAGCATTGATTAAAACCCTCATTTATTTTTAAACCCTTTTACTTTTTTGTGATTTTTCTGTCTTATATTCTTAGTAGGCTTTTCAGTATCATTAAGAATATGGTCAAAGCAAGTTTGTTCAAGTTTTACATTAATAAATGATACACATAAACTGACAGCTTAAATCTATTGTCATAATTAATTGAACGAATAGTGCGGCTTTTGGTTATAGACTGAAAAAATAAAAGAAACCCTTGATTAGCTATAAACAAAAACTCGAAACATCAAAATTGGTTGTAGCATTTTAAAATAAAACAAAACATTAAAAATGTTTGTTTTGAATTAGCAGAAAAAGAAACAGAAAAATGTTATTTGTGCAAAAGGGTAACTACTGTTAGATTGACTTTCTATTATTGTTGTTGTAAGTAACATAAACAGGGGATTCAAAGATTAAACTGATGGAAGAAGTTCACCCTGACAGATCTAAAAAAAGCATTGTTGAAATGTTGTCATGGCCAAGTAAATGGATAAGTTGATTTAAACGTGCCAACAAACTACAAAAGGACTGTTGTGAGTGTTTTGGAATCTGACTGGAATATGCAATCCCACAGTATACCTGTTGACAACTGAATCCCTCTTTCTCTCTCACTGTCTCTTTGCATGTCACTCTGCCTCTGGTGCATCTTCGGTCACTGTTTTCGTTTCACTTTTGTCCAGTTCACCGCCTTCAACCACTTACAGTTTGTTGGTGTGTTACTATGGTTACGGCTACGGCCCACCTGTCATGGATATTTTTTTCCAGATTTTGCAGCGTCTCTAGGTTACATACTTGAGTTTATAGATTCTTCCAGTGCAAGACGTGGAGAAACCTCGACAGCCTATACTTTTCTCTCGCAGCTCATATAACGTTACGTCAGAATATCCACAACACAACAGTAAGTTTGAGACTAAAGTGAAAGTAGGGGGAGCGCGGGGCACAAAGTAACGCGGGGTAAAATGGCGTTCGCACAAGTTTAAATCAGCCTTAACACGGAGTTTAACGGTAATTCCTCGGGGTTAACCATGGCATGCTTTCAAGGTTTTCACCATCATGCCAATTCTTGAAAAAGTTCGTCGAAATTTGGATTCGAAAGATAGGCTATTAAAAAAATACATCGACTGCTAGCCAGTTTTGAAAAAAAAAAAAAAAAAACACGACACTGCAGGGTTAATTGTAACAGGGTGTTACAAATAAGCCACACACTGTTGGACACCAATTAAACAAACAAAATGTTTGAATTTTGAGTGTAATTTTGGGAACTTTTTAATATATTTTTAATAGAAAAAAATATATTTTATTGCTAATAATGCAAATAAATGTATTTTATAATGATGGATAATAATGCAAATACATCCAAATTTGTCCAATGGATAAATATATAAACATGTTGTGCAGAATAAAAAAATGAGTACTGAGGAAATCCTCTATTTAAAGTAAACTGAATTTAAATGAATTGTGTGAAATATGACTTTATAAGCACGTGTTTACAACTAAGCCTCTGTCTGCTACAACTAAATAGTAACATTTTTAATCCTGGCAATACTGCACAGAAACCATATTGGTGATCAAACTTTCAGTGCTCATTTGTAGGAGAGGCTTGTGTGTTGTTGGTAAAAAAATATGGTTTGTCTAACTCCATTACTTTGTTCATTATTTAGCCAAAATCAAAAAGTGTTACTTTGTGCCCTGCTCTCCCCTGCACATTTGTGAAAGAATATTTTTAACACTGTCTGCATTATCATTAATCAACAACAAAATACCAAATTAAAACTTAAATTAGAATACATAGCTTTGAGAATGATTTTTTTTTTTAATTTTGTAAACTGTAGATTATAAGGTCATGTATTTGTGCTTGTGTGTGGTATTTCTAAATGGCATTTAAGCATTATCGCTGGGATTTTCTTTCAATGTATACCAAAAACTGTGACCACAGAACCATGATACGAGCTAAACCGAAAATTTTGGTGAACCATCCCTCCTTTTTAAGTGAAATCTACAGAAACTTACATGTAATAGAAGTAAAAAAAAAACCGCTGAGTTAATTCGATGCAGAACTAATTGGTTAAAACCCAGATAAAGTCAATCCCCACATAGGTAAGTAAAATCCAGAGCAAAATCTCCAAAAGGCTATTAGTGTGGAGAGGATGATTCAGCTTCAGTCTTCTTGTCTCCTCCAATGAAGAACACACACACGTGCTTATCTGTTTTTATGGATTAAAATAAGCATCCAGAACAGCACTCACAGTTGAATGAACCGCCAACTTATCCAGCATATGTTTTATGCAGCGGATGCCCTTCCAGCTGCAACCCATCACTGGGAAACATCACACACTTACATTCACACACATACACTACGGACAATTTAGCTCACCCAGTTCACCTATTGCGCATGTCTTTGGACTTGTGGGGGAAACCAGAGCACCCGGAGGAAACCCACGTGAACATGGGGAGAACATGCAAACTCCACACAAAACTGCCAACTGACCCAGCCGAGGCTCGAACCAGGGACCTTCTTTTTGTGAGGTGACAGCGCTACCCACTGTGCCACCGTGCTGCCCTCACAGATTAAAATGAAATACAAATTACAAAATAAATTAATTAATTTCTACCATGCAGTCCAATGACCTCATGACCTTACCTGGTAACACTGAGAAAACAAATAACTTATCATAGAGAACAGCAGACAAGTACATTAATTCCAGTTTTACTCATTAGAGCAACATTCATAATGATTCAAACATAAAAAAACACAAAAAGGATATGTAATGCCAATTAATCCTGGAGCGATCATCAATCATGATCCCCAATCCATCAAGCTTTAATTGGATTGGTCAAATCTGTCTGCTATGGGCAATGATGACTTCTTTTGCTAATTTGAATCACTCTCTGGATAAATGATATTGCAAGTTTAAGTAATTTGGAGTATAAAATTTAAAATAGCCATCCGTGTACGATTATAAACCCATGTCTGAATATAACTGAGGGTCCAAATAAATAGTCTTTTGTTATCTGATGGGTAAAGGTAAGATTTCGACCATAGGGACATATCTGGAGAGTCTGATACCAGTTCTATAAGTGAACTAGAAGTTCATTCGTTTGTCTTCCTTCAGCTTAGTCTCTATTTCAGAGGTCGCCACAGTTGAATGAACCGCCAACTATTCCAGCATATGTTTTACACAGCAGACACCCTTCCAGCCGCAACCCAGTAAACACCCCTACACACTCATTCACACACAAATAAACTAAGGCCAAATTAGTTTATTTAATTCACCTATAATGCATGTCTTTGGACTGTCAGGGAAACCGGGGCACTCAGAAAAAACCCACGCCAACACAGGAGAGCATGCAAATTCCCTGCAGAAATGCCAACTGGCCCAGCTGGTACTCAAACCAGCAAACCTTCTTGCTGTGAGGCGACAGTGCTAACCACTAAGCCACCATGAACTATAAGTATTAGACTGCATAAATTGTAAAGTGTGAGGATGTTTTTCTCCTCAAATCGGAGATCAAACCACAAGACCCGATGGCAGTCTAGGTGGTGGTCAGTCCAAATTATCATTAATACTGTAGATTCCACCTAAGAGAATAAACAAATTAGGACATTTAGATTTAAAATACTCTAAATGTGTTTCTGTTGAATTAAGGTTATTTTTCCATACATATTATATAGGCTACATGAAAAAATAAAATAAAAAAGAAGGAAATGGCCTTCAGAATCAGATATAGCTTCTATAATCTTACACTTGAGCTTATGAAGAAAATAACTTATCACCCCACAGTGATTTGCATGTGACTCTTGTATAAAACAAAAACAGAATTAAGCAAGTTTGCTATTAAAAAAAAAAATAATAATATTATTAAACAACTCTCTTGCTAAGCCAATAGACAAATTTGGAAACATTAACACTGATGACACCTGAGGGGTATCCTTGAGGCTATCCTTGTTGAATTTAGCCCTGACTCAGTTGCATGAAATTAGGCTAAATTAAGCTAATAAGGAGATTTATTCTTTGCAGCTAGCCTGCTCCAAAGCAGGCTAACAACCAGGCTATGATTAATCCTAGTGATCTATATGTTAGTTTCGCTGTCAATGCTACTGGAAATTAATGTCTTTTACAATCACTCCATGCTCTTGGGCCATTTACTAATATATTTTCTATTTTCTATATTTACTAATATATGTATGTAAAATTTTATTAGCAATCATTTTATATATGTTCATGTGTATCCATTTCAGATTTAAATATGGGAAGAAATAGATTAGAGAATTTAAATTAGATGAATGATTAGAGCAAAAAATACATATACAGTGCATAAATGAGTACAGCCCCTTTTAAAAATGAATTTCTTATATCTATTTCTCAGTGAGTATAGACAGCGAATAGATTAGGTATTTTTACACTGCAAAACTAATTTTACCACACATTGTATCAGCTAGACTGATTATGGGCATATGAATTCAAGTTACATCTCTAAATGAGGAAACAATAATAGAATTCATTGCAGAGAAAACAACAGAAAATTCCTTGGGAGTTACAAGAGAGTTAAAATGTACAAGAAAGTCATCATTTGTCATAACCGTTAAGTGTTAAACAACTGACAAACTCAAACAATACTCTTTTCAAACCACCTTTCCAAAAATACTCTTGCGTTTATACAAATTCATCTGTTGTTCCAAATAAAAGAATGTTGTGGAGAAAAATTGTGCTTGTATCAGATTCCACGCCAACAAGGCTTGAGCTTGAAAAGCATAAAGCTTTAATTTCTCAATCTTATAATCGCATAATAATAAAGGAAAGACCTCCAAGCTGGTCAAAAATAAAATTGGGAATAAAGTTCCAGAGAGAAGGTTTATTCAAACTAAATTAACTAATTAATTTTAAGAGTATTATTTAGCAAAGAGAAATCCAAAAAGTCAAGTCCACCATTTTTAGGGGAATTTAAAACAACAGATTTACGGATGTAGTGTACACAATTCTTCCATAAGAAATTAAATAAAATCGTATCAATGGACTTTGTTTTATTATCTAGATTCTAGATATATGGTTGAAGCAAAATTGGTTAATCTAGAAATTCCTTCTGCTTTTAAAAGAAGAACTCTGCCCCTTACGCACAAATCCCTTAACAACCAAAAATTGAATTTACTTTCATCCTTTCGAAAACAGGATTAAAATTTAAGGAAACGCTATCTTGTTCATTTTTTGAAATGACAACACCTACAGTAAATAGGTAACAGCTTCTTTAACTGGTATAGCTTCTACAGATAATAGGGGAGATTTTTTTTAAAGCTTATATTTCACATTTATTGAGATTAAGGTGCAAACCTGAGGCATTAGAGAACAACTGAATAGATTTGATAGCCTGATTAATCTGGTTTGAGTCTTTTAAAATAAGGCTGTATCGTCCGCCAACTGACTAATTAAAATATTTCGACCAGCGATTTGGATTCCATCTAGCTTACTTGACTTAATGAAGTGACAGAAGGCTTGAGCTACTATGAGAAACAGAGAGGCTGGACAGCCTTGCCGAATTGCTCTTTTTAATAGAAATCTTTGTGTAGTTCCATGTCGTAATTTCACTGAGCTATTTCCCCCAGCATACAGCGTACTCATCACATTACAAAAGTACAAGTATCACTCCTGAGATAAACAAGTTAGGTGTATCAGGTGGGCGTAATGAGCGCAAAAGGATTGTGGGGGGTGTAGTTCGGGTGCAGCTGGAGATGATACTGTGTGAGTTCCCTCTAGTAGTGGGTCTCTGATACAAGGTAATTGATATCAAGCTGTTTGGGTGAAGTATGTAACTGCTGCTAGATGGTATATTGAAAATGACGTAGTGCTATCCATCTTGTTCAATTGTTATTTACAATAAATTTGCAAATAAACGAACTGCTTTTAGACTAATTTTGAGGAGAATAATGAATTGAATTAATTTGGGAATAAGGCATTAACACAATGAATGTTGTACAAATGAAGTGCAGTAAATTGTGCAGTAAAAAGTGCAGTAAAAAAAAGTCTTATTTTGATTTTATGAAGAATATACTGCATATATAAACTTTCTGTCAAGAAAAGTACAATTTAAACGATTAACATACAGTACAGAACATTAAGTGTTTTATATAATAAATGAAGCTGTTGCTAAAAACACCAAATTGTATATAGTTTCAAGCAGTATGAATGTTGGTACTTGAATGAGGTACGAATGAATGAAGTATGAATGAGTTACTTTGAATGCTTTTTCATGTTTTTCCAGTGATATTCATTTTGATGCTGTGAGCCCTGATTATTTTCACCAATGTACAGTATATTATTTTATGCCAGACTATTAAGCACTGACGACCAGTTTGTATTCACAGAGCAAATGTTAATCATTTCTTTTTTTTAAAATAGCAAATAACACTATTACGGCTAAAATATTGTTTTGAATTCTGCTTCTCTCGTGATGTTGTGCTGATGATGAACACAAACTCAAATATCTGACAGTTTGCAAGTTTCAATCAATTCTCATAAATCTAAATGACAAATAATCTAGTAGCCTACCTAAAGTGTTCATATTTGACCTACTAAACTCAAATTATCATTTTAGGCTACAAGACTCAATTCTTGTTACTGAACTAAAACAATAAAGTCTCGAAATGCATGATGTTTAATCTGGCAGAACAATATAAAGTTTTGAGTTTGAAAGGAAATATATGAATGTTGATTTATTTGTTGTTTACTGCATTTTTTTTATTATACATAGACATCACTATAAAGAGCTGCTCTAATTAGACCACTTTTCTCTATATAGATTGAAATACCTGAATTGGCCAAAAGAGGGCATCAACGGCGTAATTTGACAATAAAAGGTCTGCTGGGTTAAGCAGGACAGTATATAGCACTGACGACTGACAATGAGAAAGTGTTTTACATTTGCTCTCTTAGGTTTATTCACCAGAGCAAGGTATCAAGGTGCTGTCATATCTTATTATAACTAGAATTTATTTGGCGCAAGAATTTGCGTGTGTAATACTTTACTATAAGTGTTTATTTATTTTTGCATATGATTATTCTTATAATGATTATTTTTTGGGTCTGTTTCAGATGTCTGCTGCGCGCGGTCTCCTTTTGCTGATATTTGGATTTACCATGCTCAAGTTCATCTGCTGTTATAGTAATGGAGGTACATTGACCGACCAGTGTCAAAGTATAAATATAAATCATGGTTCAAATCAACCTCAAGGACAAGATTCAAACGATTTCACCATCGATCCAGATAATGTGACCGTGGACAGTTCGAAAGTGGGAACAAACTTTACAGGTAGAATCTCTTCCATTTTGACTTTTATCCTGTTAAGCAATTTTTTTTGCATAACAGGATATAAATTCTTGATATCAAGAATCATTGTTCATATATAACAGGAGTTGCATTTCCACTAGTAGGTCTTTGTTAATTATTAATATCAAATATACAATTTCACAAGTTAAATGTTAATTGTTGGTATCATGAACTGAATTTCAACTTGTAAGAATTACAGTTCTTGATATCTGTAATTGTATTTTATCTAGTTATGTGTCACAACAGGCTGTCATTCAAATTCAATTGTTTATTTCAAGAATTGATTTCTTGCTAAAATTTCAATTTTCCACATCAGAAATACAATTCTTAGAAAAGGCTTTATTTTTTATTTTTTTCAATGTCTACTATTGAGATAAACCATTGAATCGTTACAAGAATTTTTTTTTTCATTTTTGATATCAAGAATTTGAATGTCAGTAGTTACAGTGTTAATATCTGAAATCATGAATGCCATCAAGAAAGATATATTTTAGATATCATGATTTATGTTCATATCAGAAATGCATTTTCAGATGTAGAAATGCATTTAACTGATATCAAGAATTTACATTTCAACCAGTATCAGTTTCATTATTGATATTAACAATTCAATGCCACTAGTCTAAATGTTAATTGTTGATATCTGGAATTATATTTCAACATGTTACATTTGGGTATTTCTGATATCAGCAATTAGGAGAGTAATTTCTGATATCTAAACTTTCTGATTTCACTAGTAACTAGTGTCACTAGTTCACTAGTGACAATAATGTTTTTTTCATTTCTAAAATGAAAAGTTTTACTAGTAGCAGTTCAGTTGTTGATTTCAACAATTTCATTTCTGATATCAACAATGAAAATATTGATATAAGGAATTACATTTCAAACAGTGAGAAATGAATGGCAGCCCATGATGACATTCTAGTGAAAATACAATTACTGATATCAAAAGTTAAATTGTTGATATCAAAATAAAAAGATTGATATCAGGAATTTCACTTTTGATATTAGGAATAACATTTTTTCTTGAAAGAATTACATTTATGACATCAATAGTCAAATGTTTGAGATCAGCTTTTTAATTTTCGATATAAACAATTTAATTGTTGATATCTACAATTGAATTGTCCTGAAAATGCATAAAAGTCAAAACAACTTGCTATAGGCATCCTTTATCAGTTCATGCTTTGGTTGTAAGTCCAATGCCCCACTATAGACTGCAGAAAAGTGTTTGTTTAATGCTTTAGTGGTGTAAACAAGATGTCTTTTCAAACTTGTCAGCAAAATGTATAACCATTTTGTTTTTCTACAGTGACGCTCTCGGCTACTTCTGGTTCGTTTATGGGCTATATGTTGAATGCTCGTCAGTGTGATGGGTCTAATTGTCTACCGGCTGGTACGTTTAGTGTGCTTGACACATCGAAGAGTTTACTCCTATGTGGCGTAAGTGCTGCCGTACAGACACACACACACACACACACACACACACGCACACACACGCACACACATGCACGCAGGGGCAAACTGGCCATCAGGAGCACTCAGAAGATTCCCATTGACCTGGCATTTGATTAGGACTGCTGCAGCTAGGTTAAAAAAATATTAATAATTAATAATTGATAATAATAATTAATTTTCCTTCAGCTTAGTTCCTGATTATCAGCGGTCGCCACAGTGGAATGAACCACCAATTACTCTGGCATATGTTTTATGCAGCGGATACCCTAGTTGCAACCCAGTACTGCGAAACACCTAAACATACATTCACATTACGACCGATTTAGTTCATCCAATGCACCTATACCGCATGTCTTTGGACTGTGGGGGAAACTGTAGCACTGTAGCAAAAGTAAGGGTACATAAAAAAGCATTTTAAGAGAAGACAGGAGTGAAATGTTGCAGGTCAGTTGTTTAAGTGCAGGTCAGTTGTTTAAATTGCAAAAAGGCCTACTGTAGTTTTTTCTCCCTTTAGCTCTAATATCTGACAGAAATAGTATATGCAATAGCTCCCCTACTATCATCACACTTGAGTATTTTAGCTGAAAGATAAGATGTTCACATTAAATACTCTGGAAGGTAGCAGAAGACTGGAGCTGTAGTGCAAACTGGAATATGTCAATAACAGAAATGCAATCAGTTGTTATAATTTTTGTCTTTATTCATTCATTCATTCATTCATTTTCTTTTCGGCTTAGTCCCCTTATTAATCCAGGGTTGCCACAGCGGAATGAACCGCCAACTTATCCAGCATTTGTTTTACGCTGCGGATGCCCTTCCAGCCACAACCCATCTCTGGGAAACATCCATACATTCTCATTCACACACATACACTACAGACACTTTAGCCTACCCAATTTACCTGTACCGCATATCTTTGGACTGTGGGGGAAACCGGAGCACTCGGAAGAAACCGACGCGAACACAGGGAGAACATGCAAACTCCACACAGAAATGCCAATTGACCAAGCCGAGGCTCGAACCAGCGACCTTCTTGCTGTAAGGTGACTACCTACTGTCGCCTTCATTTTTGTCTTTATAGTAATTATTAAACTAAGTTTTAGAAAATGATGTCTCCCGATTTATGAGGTGTAAAACTTTTTTACTCTTTCAAATGATATTTTAAGTAGCACTAGCTCTGATGCAGTAAACACACATTGGATTCAGCCAGGGAGTGACAGACTGAAGGAAATAAAGGGTGTGATTTCCCAGCCTGAAATTGTCTCCTAGTTTGCCCCTGCACACACACACACACACACACACACACACACACA
>CAIGQQ010026963.1:1590681-1651977 GCA_903798035.1 Danio albolineatus
CACACACACACACACACACACACACACACACACACACACACACACACTTTTATACAGGCTTCTTAAAGCAACTGTTAAATGTTATGAATTCTATAAAATCCTCTAAATGCTAAATTCATTAAAGTTATAAATTCTATAAACTAGCATCGGGTGTTTATCATGTATTTATTAGGGCCAGGCTGTGGCTCAACCTGATAACTTAGATAAAACTTCGCTCCAAGTGAAATGGACGCCACAAGCACCTGGACAGTTTTTCTTCAGGTAAGAAGGCTTTACTGAGTAAGTATTTTTAATCACAATATTTTTATTGTAGTAGAGATCTTTATTAATCCCTGTGAGGGGAAACTCATTTGCCATCATTGACATCACAATACAACAAATTATTAAACAACAAATACCACAAAAACAGTACAACAACACTCTGTTTGCACCAACTACACATCACAACACAGTAAGTTACTAAGCAAATAAGAACAAAAAGCTGCACATATAACATTTACACCACTTCATTAAAAAACACATACTGTTATCTTTTATGTTGACAGTTTGTAAACATGATATGTGATTTTCTTTTCAGATCTGCATTCATTAAAGATTTCAGTACATTTTGGCTAATGAAAGCAATCATACTCCCGACGACAACAACACCAACCACTACAACAACTACGCCGACAACCACAACTGCAACTGTAACAACTAGGCCTACAACCACAACTGCAACAACTAGGCCTACAACATGTAGAGCAACTGCATCAAGTAAGAAGACTTCCATATTGTCTACAGCAGCATAAGGAAATAAATATAATGAAGGAATAGTTCACCCAAAAAAAATTTAACTGTCATTTACTAATCCTCCACTATCAATTATGCTTGACTTTATTTCTTCAGTTGAACACAAAATAATACATGTTAAAAATGCTGGAAATCTGTAAATCAGTACATCAGTATGTTTTACTGCAATGGATGTCAAGGGGTACTGGTTTCCAGCATACAAAATATCTACTTTTTTGTCTAATAATAATAATAATAATAATAATAATAATAATAATAATAATAATAAACTTAATAAATAAAATAAATAATAATAATAATTAAATAAATAATAAAAAAGGATTGAATCCAGTAGAGGGTGAGTGAGTAATTTTAAAGAATTTTTTGAGTGAAGTATTACTTGAAAGTGTAGCATTTCTGTGTCATTTGATATGTTTTATTGTGTATGGAAAGCACTCTGTTTCTCCTGCTCCCTCCTATTGAAATGCACACAAACAAACAATTAAACTCAAATGGAAACAGACTCATGAAAAAGGTTTCTGCTGCCAGTGCTACTTGTTTTGCAATTCAAAACATGACATTTCACAGTTGCGAAAATCATAGCATTGTTCTTGAAGCAGAGTATTTTGTTTAGCATCAACGCTGCTGCTGCTGCAGGATATACACACGCTGAAACTTTAATATCTGTATTAGTAAATGCATTATTGAGCCCCATAGTGATATCAGCTCCAGCCTCACAGTCTGTTCTAGAGTCTGCTTCAATCTCAGACTCTTTGATAAGTTCCAGAATCTGCTCCATATTTAGCCCAAGTCCAGGACACTTGCTAGACTTGCCCATAGTTTTTCAGGTAGATTTGCCGGAAGGTTTTTTTGAAGCATCTAGAGATATTTCAAACTCACAAGCTACAGAAAAATATAGAAATGACTGACTAGTTTGGTGAAAATTTTGGTGAAATCTATAAGAAGCACTTTCTCTCTCCTCTCTTCCTCTCTCTCTCTCTCTCTCTCTCTCAATTTAATTAAATTGAATTCAATAATTGTTTTGTTGGCATGACAAATATTACAAATGTATTGCCAAAACATTTATAAAGTTTACATAAGACAAAAAAAAAAGCAACAACAACATACATGTATAATAAATAAACACAGTACATAGTAGTAGTAAAAAAATAAATAAATAAAGATATATACATATAATTAAACAAAAATATAAATAATATTTTATTGTTCAATATATCATATTATTATTTAATATATCATATTATCATTCAGTATATCATATTATTATTCAGTATATCATATTATTTAGTATATCCTATTATTTAGTATATCATCATTCATATATATATCATATTCATTTCCATCAATAAAAATAATAATAGATCACAAAAACACTGTACATTTAACATTCAACATTTTAGGATAAAACAGTAATAAAACAAATATAAACAGCAATAATCAGTATATTTACAATGATTCAATTATAATCATTTAGATGTGTGTGTGCGTCACTGATGATGTTTATATTGGTCTCCTCTCTCTTTTTATGACTCTCTTCTCTTTCTCTCTATTTCTAAACTACTCTAGCACTAAATTACCTTCTCAATTGTAAGTCACTTTTGTTAGTCACTTACCAGCCAATCAAAGTTTATGACAGAGATTGTCTGATATTTCAGATATACATTTCTGATATAGTTATGCCTTTAGTAGCTTTAGTAGCTAATTGCACAGTTGGCTGCTTTCTGCACAAAATCTGATCTTCATTGCATCCTTCACTGGCTCAGCTTATATATCAACCTGCTCTCCAGATATATGGACTCTGCTTGGATCTGCTGAAATATAGATATACAGTACATGTATATACCAACAGACACAAAAGCATTAAAAACAACAGTCAAATAAAAACTTCTCATGTAACTTCTCACTTGTTTCAGTATTGTTCACACATTAGTGTAAATGAGGTTGCTTTGTGATGCATTAGGCATTTCTCAAACTTTTAATATAAGTGGAACAATGCTGCTTACAACATCCAATGCAGAGTCACAGGCCACAGAGACAGTATTTTTCTGGACTTTAAATGAATCTGGAACCTTGCTGTCTATGGAGTTCTCAGATTCCTCCATGAGGATGAGTAATTAACAACAAAATTTTCATTTTTAGATATCTTTGCACTTGCAAGTTATGGACACACAAATACAACAAACAGGCATGGCAAACAGTGAAATCAGCAAACTGTAGCAGTATAGCAGTGGTTCCATCTGCCACATTCTGTCTTTATATCACTTTGTTTGTCATAAAGTGCTCTGTGCTGTGAGTGACAGCATTCTGGATTTTGGCTTTAAATTGTACGGTGGCTCTGAACTGTCAAAATGCCTCTCAAATGTTATTTTCTGATGGACAAAAGTTTTAGACGCAGTATGTAAATGTGATTGATAACAGGAGGTTGAATTTGTTAACATGCAAAATGTTTGTATGGAAGTATCGGATTCATTGTATAATAACACTTGTCATCTGTTTTCTTTTATAGAAACGTCATCACCACTGTTTCAGTGTGTGCACTATATGGTATGTTGATATATATATATATATATATATATATATATATATATATATATATGGTATTATATTTCAAAGCATATGCTAATATGTATATAGTGTTTGTCCCAATTAACCTACATAATATAGTTATCATAAAATGTACAGTGCATCCAGAAAGTATTCATAGTGCTTCACATTTTCAACCTTACAACCTTATTCCAAAATGGATTAAATTCTTTTAAATCCACAACATTCTACACACAATACTCCATAATGACAATGTGAGTAAGATTTTTTTGTTGCAAATTTATTAAAAAGAAAAAACCTGAAAAATCACATGTACATAAGTATTCACAGCCTTTGCTCAGTACTTTGTAGATGCTCCTTTGGCAGCAATTACAGCCTTTTTAAAAAGTCTTTTTTAATATGATGCCACAAGCTTGGCACACCTGTCTTTGGGAATTTTTGCCCATTCCTCTTTAAAGTACCTCTCAAACTCTATCAAGCTGGATGAGAAGCAACGTGTACAGCCATTTTTAGATCTCTGCAGAGATGTTCAATAGTATTTAGGTCTGGGCTCTGGCTGGGCCACAAAAGGACATTCACAGAGTTGTCGTGAAGCCACTCCATTTATATGTGGCGGTGTGCTTTGGGTCATTGTCCTGCTGGAAGATGTACCCAGTCTGAGGTAAAGAGCACTCTGAAGCAGGTTTTCATTCAGGATGTCTCTGTACATTGCTGTATTCATCTTTCCCTCTATCCTGACTAGTCTTCCAGTTCCCGCTACTGAAAAACGTCCCCACAGCATGATGCTGCGACCACCATGCTTCACTGTAGGGATGGTATTAGTCTGGTAAAGTGCGGTGCCTGGTTTTCTCCAAACGTTACGCCTGGCATTCACTCCAAAGAGTTCAATTTTAGTCTCATCAGACCAGAGAATTTTGTTTCTTATGGTCTGAGAGCCCTTCAGATGCCCTTTGGCAAATTCCAGGCTAAGGAGTGGCTTCCGTCTGGCCACTCTACCATTCAGGCCTGATTGGTGGATTTTTGCACATATGGTTGTTCTTCTGTAAGTTTCTCCTCTCTACACAGAAGAACGCTAAAGCTCAGATGGAGTGACTATCGGGTTATTGATCACGTCCCTGACTAAGTCCCTTCTCCCGATCACTCAGCTTAGATGGCCGGCCAGCTCTAGGAAGAGTCCTGGTGGTTCCAAACATCTTCCACTTATGGATGATGAAGGCCACTGTGCTCATTGGAACTTTCAGAGCAGCAGAAATTCCAATGAGCACAGTGGCCTCCATCATCCATAAGTGGAAGATGATTGTCCCCAGCCTTGTGCCTCAAGACAATCCTGTCTTGGAGGTCTACAGACAATTCCTTTGTCTTCATGCTTGGTTCGTGCTTTAACATGCACTGTCAACCCTGGGACCTTATATAGACAGGTGTATACCTTTTACATTTACAGCAAAATGTACCTGAGCTCAATTTAGAGCTTCACGGCAAAGGCTGTGAATACTTATGTACATGTGATTGTTCAGGTTTTTTATTTTTAATAAATTTGCAACAGTTTAAAAAAAATTCAAAAATTGTCATTAAGGGATATTTTGTGTAGGAAATAAATCATTTAATCCATTTCGTCACCTTAGAACTATTAAGGTTCTATCTGACATTTTTTGTAAAAAATGAGCTATTGACATATTCTTATTAATTGACAACTTATTTAGATTATAGGATGTCTTTTTATAAGTTGTTTACATTTTTAAACGTTTTATTTAAAAAATAAATGTTACTCGCGTACTGTTTGCTATGGAATGCAAAAAACTTTGAAGCTCAATATCTCAAAATCATTCAGAACGCATATAGAACCTTATAATTCTAAGGTTACTCTTTTGGAATAGGGCTGTAACATAAAAATGTGGAAAAAGTGAAGCGCTATGAATACTTTCCGGATGCACTGTATATTTGACAATCTATACATGTTGTCTTTACTTTTGTGTGCATATTTGTACACGTGTATGCCTGTTTCTCTCTGTTCACACTAGAGAAGTGGTGTGGCACTGTTGTTATTCAGCAGACTTTGTTTTCTTGGAGGCTCTTCTCACCTCATAATCATCAAACCAGTTTCAAAGATCGTAAGTGTGTCCAAAAACACTATGCACAATGACTATTTTAAACTATTGTGTTTTTATTATAAGCAATCAGCTACCTTCAAGTTGTCACAAACTTTTATAAGGTAATTTCTTTGTTTCTATTAAACACAAAAGATGATATTTTGAAAAATGTAAGAAACTTTTAACTATTAACATCCATAGTAGGAAAAACAAACACTGTGGGAGTTAATGGTCACCAGTTTTCAGACGTCTTTTTTGCCCAAAAAAAGAAACTCAAAAACTGGTTTGTGACAAGTGAAGGGTGATTAAATGATGACAGAATGTTCAGTTTTGGGTGAACTATCCCTTCATAATTCATTATGTAAATAACAAATATATAAATTGTGTGTCTCTTCACAGCTCATCAAGATTGCATCCATCATCGAACTAGCATTTAAATTTGTTGCTACTGTCATTTTACTAATAAAAGCGGCTCATGTAAGGATTTTTTTCTACTAAATCACTAACTTTCTTAATGATTATGTGGTTGAAGAATGGAAATTATAAACAAAGGAGGAATTTGACATCTAGTTTAATTGTGTCTGTAAATGTTTGTGGCAGTACGACTGTGAGAATCCTGGTTTGCAGTTTGTGTTTGCTGCTTTGATAGTGACTGCATTTGTTACAAGCCTGATTCACACCATCACTGTTTTCCTTCACCGTGGACCAAGCCATGAATTGTGAGTGTTATCTTTACATATCAGCAATATAATGTGGCCAAACAGAAATGACAACTGTTTCCACAAGTTTTTGTCTGGTATTGGTCAGAAAAAAAGACAGCCCCAGCCCCAACTCATCAATGGTTGAAACAATTCAAGTGGGTTTTTACTGGTCTGGCTCTTTGACTAAACAGTAAAAACTTGTAAAAACAGTAAAAACTTGAGACCAAAATACAAATGAGAGTAGATTGTCCTGCAAGTGAACTACTGACTGTGTTAAAGACTATAGAATACACAAGACATGTCACTCGTTTAGTTTTGAATGGGGAAAAGTGTAAAGGTCAATATGGCGAAAGAATATAGCCAATCATCGATTGCTATAGACTGACGTTTCACCAGGGGTGAAGACTGGACCAGACGTGTTTTTACGACAGAATCTCAGCAAATACTTGCTTCACAGACATAAGATTTAGATCCACATAAAGCTTGATATCTGTACTTTTTAAATAAACCAACTACATTTGTAAACAAAAGTAGTTTTGGTTTTGTAATCTGTATGAAACGAACGCGAGGTACAGTCTGTCCTGTCAAACCCACATGACAGCATTTACTCAAGCATCCACAAGCGTTTTAAAAAGTGTCGCTGTCGTTTGACTTGTCGTATTCGCCATCAAGACCAAGTTGTGAACTACTTCAGGAGACCGATCTGATGAAGTATTATCCAGAGAATGATAAAATGTAAATAAATGTGTATGTTGTTATTTTTTTTTGTTTCGAGTGCGCATGCGCATTAGCTCCAGTAATACAAAACTTATGAGACAGTTGTTATTTAATTTTATTGGTGATAGCAAAAACGTAATGTAAATGTAAGCTTGCCAGACAGTTGGAGAACTGGATATTTCCCCATTCAGACAGAACACCTGAGCATATTGCCCGAGAGGCGTTTCAAAGATGGCCACTGTGAGAAATGACTTCCCTTACTTTGTACTTTGACCGTGTTAAAATGGAGGAATGCCATTTTTTAAAGAATATTCCTTTAATGATACAATTTTTATCTAAAAAACACAAACAAACATTATTCTATAAAACACAGAGAGGAATTACATACCGATCTGAAAAATAGGCAGTGTCTGTATTGGTATTAACATTGAAGCTACAAGATGTCATATCAAATGACAAAATAAGTGTGTCCCTCACAATCTCACAAGGCTTCAGACTCTGTTTACGCATGAATTGATTTGACAAAAACACATCTTAACACATAATACAAGGACCTTAAGAATTAAATCTTCTACATATAAGATATTTGTATATACTACAGTGATTTGAATGTAATGTCAGAAAACATTATCTTACAGAAGAAGGTGTTGGATTGGTTCTCTCATAATAGTTGACCTTCTGAATACACTTATTACATGTAAGTTTTTGCCCTGTATTGTTTAATGTCGAATTACCTTTTCATTTGTCATTTTGTACAAATGTTAATAAGTAACCCCATTTTCTGAAATTGGCATATATAATGTACATACTTACCTAAAGCTCTTAAAAGCTCAGATAAAGCTAATAAAATCTTTTGTTTGTAACTAATCTTTTTCTATTTATACTTTAGCCATCTCAATATTTTATGGGTTATGGTGGTTTCATCGCCGCTGGTTGCTAATAGTAATGGCAGTTTATGTTATATTGGAGTTCATCCTTTACCTCGGAGCAGCTGTTTTTGAATGGATGCGGAAAAAAAACAAAGTGGAACGTAAGTATATTTGGTACTACCATGCTAGAGACTATTTGGTACTAGACACAGGTGTCAAACTCAGTCCCTGGAGGGCAGCAGCTGTACACAGTTTAGTTCCAACCCTAATTAAACACACCTGATCCAACTAATTGAGTGCTTTAGGCTTGTTTAATACCCACAGATTGGTGTGTTGAAGCAGGGCTGGAACTGAACTCTGCAGGGCTACGGTCCTCCAAGAATTGAGTTTGACACCCCTGCTCTAGACCATAGGTCTCAAACTCGATTCCTGGAGGGCCACAGCTCTGCACAGTTTTTTAAAGGATCCATTAAATCAAACTCTACATCACATTATAGATTTGCTCATGAACTCATTAGATTGTATTTGTATGTTTACAGAAAATCGTCCTGTTCCAAAAAGCAGGGTATGTGAACTTTTCATCTATCCTCACTTCTTTTTATACATGAAGTCATTGCAGTTCTGCTTAAAGAGATATATTTTATTTGTTGTTTACTTGTCTTCAAGCTATGCTATTTTTTCCTCCAGCCGAACATGAATTCCTATTTTAGCAGAAAACCTTTATAAAACATTAGGCCTCTTTCCACTGAGCCATTCAGGTCACCCTGATCTACTGTAGCTTGCATTACTTTCCATGACAAGCATTGTCCTGTAAACTTGTCAGGAGTAAAAGACGTCTGTCTGTCTGTCTGTCTGACTGCCTGTAGTTACATCAGATGGTAGTAGCGATTACCAGAAGCAGGAGAAGCATGGAGACAGAGGGACCAGACACAGAGACCACACGGCAACCAGACAGGACACCAGGAGGAATCACACCTGAAGAAAGGACGCAGACACTGGAGAGCACAAGGAGAGTAGTAAGTAACTCTTTCTGAATTTATAAACACTGACCATTTGAAGAGTCTATTCCTTTTCTTGTATCAAGCTCAGACACTGAGTGCAGACTGAGGTGAGACTTTATGGTGAGGAGATAATGGGCATGAATGATGTGCAGGTGTGGGAATGATTAGTAGGCAGGTGACGATGATCATGATGGATGAGGTCCCAGATAGCATATGAATGTGGGCCACTTTAGGCAGTTATGCGGCACTCGTGGTATTCCTTCGGCCCAGACAAAATGAATGTGAGCCTGAAGTGGCCCACCTGTACAATGGCAAAGGGGGGCCAAAGATTTAAATTCATATATGGGCCATTTAAAGCAAAGATTTGGCACTTATGGCAAAATGTAATCTGAATGTGAGCCTAATGTGGCCCATGTGAAAATGATAAATTTGGCCCAAATGATGAAGGACAAATGTGGTCCACAGTTGGCAAAAATGTGGCATAGTCATTTAAGGGTAATCTGGGTCTAAACCTAAAGTGGCTCACACGTGTAAGAGCAAATGTGGCCCAGTTATCTTGAGACGTACAGTATGTTTGCCACTTTTGGCAAATATTTGGCACAGTAAGCTCTGACTACTGTGGCTGTGAGCCTAATATGGCCCAGAGAAAATATGGCAAATGTGGCCCAGTTGTCCTAAAACATATGTGAGCCACTTCTGGTGAATATTCGGCACAGTAAGCAAAGTGGCTGTGAGCCTAAAGTGGCCCAGAGGAGATATGGCAAATGTGGCCCAGTTATTTTAAAACATATGTGTGCCACTTTTGGCAAATATTTGGCACAGTAGGCTCTGACTACTGCGGCTGTGAGCCTAATGTGGCCCAGAGAAAATATGGCAAATGTGGCCCAGTTATTTTAAAACATATGTGGGCCAGTTTGGCAAATATTCGGCCCAGTAAACTCTGGCTAATGCAGATGTTAGCCTATGGTGGCCCAGAAAAGATATGGAAAATGTGACCCAGTTATCCTAAAACATATGTGGGCCACTTCTGGCGAATATTCGGCACAGTAAACAATGTGGCTGTGAGCCTAAAGCGGCCCAGAGGAGATATGGCAAATGTGGCCCAGTTATCATAAAACATATGTGAAGCACATAGACTAAAGTCACCATCATGGAGAAAAGTGTTTGCTTTAGTTGGGCTCATAGCCTGAACCTCTTAATATACATTTTCTTTTGGGCTGCTGTAACTTTTAAGAACTTTGCTTGAAAAGTTTATTCATTACAGAAAACAAGCCATGTAAAAAAAAACATCAAATTAAGTGAGGCACAACCTATGATAAAATAATATATTTCACTGATTTTAACCAATGCTTAGTAACCATTATTGCACATACCACAGAATTATGAAGGTTTATAAGCTAAAAAAAATCTATGGTTTAACTTCTGCTCACAGAGACATCAATAATCAGAGTATGAACCTCAACAATGGTTGATAATTAACAAAATGAACAAAATTCCCAAACATCACAAAAAGGATACTAAAAGTGACAAAATCAACAATGTCAACATAAACAGCAGAATCAAAAGCAAATAATGAAAACTGTAGCATCAATAAGCTATATAATGTATTCATACTGCAATGCATGCCGGGATTTTTATACTTTGCAACACCCAGCAAGTGTAGGCCAGATCTGGGCCTCAATAAAAGCAAACTGTGGCCCAGAATAGGGCCAGTTCTGGTTCATTTGGTTGAATTCTGGCTAATATGTGGTATTGCTATGGCTTATTTGTGGCCCAGATCTGACAAAAAAGGAGCAGACAGCCCTAGAGTCACCATTCCATTCAGTATGTGGTCCAGATGTTAGTGTCTGGTGTGGGCCGGATTTGAGCCACATGAATTTTGCTAGCTAGGGTGACTGAGGAAGGGTAAATGAATATTCCCCCTTATTTTTATATATATTTATCCACTAATATATTTATATTGAATATTAGTGTGGTCACCTAACATCTTTAGGAAAAGAAAGATAATACATTTAAATTAAAACGAGGCGTTGCAAAATCAAAATTACAAACTACAAAATAAATTATTATTTTTAAATTATTATTATTTATTTATTTATTTATTTATTTATTTTTCAATTTAATTGTATATTTTTCCCCAAACATATTCATTGGAGTTGATTCATTTTTGCACAGTGATCTTAAATTATTTTGTCAGATTAGTTCCAGTTTTGGCTTTGGTACTGACTAATGTACAGTATATACACAAATATCTTAGCACCCTGTAGAAAGTATTATTTTAAAATATAGACCTGTAAGGGGTTTCTTATGTAAAATGAGTGCATGCATTAAATAATTCATAGGTTAATTCATACAGGATGACAGTGAATGCCTAGTTGTGAAATGTACGGTCCGCCACCACCCGTCCAAGCACTATAAATGGACATGCTGTAAAAGTGTACTGTGCTGTATCAAACCATAGTGACATGATCCATACAACATTTTGAGAGACAATAAAGTATATAAAACCATACACAGGCAAAACAGATTTAATAGAGTGCCTGTGCACATACAGTTATTTTGCTTCATAAGCCTTGTATTGTCAGGATCAACATATATTAATCATATTAAAGTGGTTTTAACTGTATGCTTAAATATAATCATTTTATCACCATTAAATGCTACCCCTTTAATAATTTTTCTTTTTTTATTTGCAGAAATCCCCACGGTTGTTCACTTTTGTCATTTTTTTTGTGTTTTATGTAATGTTTACAGTTGCACTCATTGTCGGAGTGTGTTTGGTTTCTACAGGAAGCTGGGTCTTCCTGTAGTGTATTGACCAGTATATACATTCTTTTGTATACATGTATCTGTTAAATCGTGTAAATATGTATAGTGCAGTTTTTGCAATCAGAGTGGAGGAAACTGAAAAAATCCATTCTGAAAGGAAAAACAACCTTTCGAAAAGTGATGGTGTTTTCGAATGTTACTGAGGTCACATAATTTCTCATTACTTACTTGGCCGCTGCACTGTCCCCTGTATTATGGACACCTGAGCTCTTTCTGAATTTTGATTTTAATTTAAAAATGTGCAAAAATTGAGCTACTCTGGACACTGTTACTTCTAAAATCTTATAAACAGCTAATAAACTGTTTTTGTTCTTGTTTGTTATGCTATTGTTCATGCACTTGATGTTGAAATGTTTTCATATTTGATCACAGTAAGGAAATTCGTCACTGATGCATTTTTATTGGCTCCATTTGTATTTGTAATATTGTGATACGCTTGAAAAATGAAATTTATCCTCATTGTTATATGAATACAATTTTGATTGATGAAGTCTGTATTGCTGTAGATTCGTTTGTATTTTTAGTCATTTTAGTCACAACATTTTCTAGATTAAATTTCTGACCCATTTTTTAGTTACGATATGATATTTTGTTATGATATTTTGTGATTACAATGATACACCACAAAACAAACAAACAACAAATGACATTTTGCATTACACTTCCTCGTGTGTCAGTCAGTCCATAAGCTTAACAAAGATATTTAATTATCTCATTGCTTAATGAATTGCATTATGAAACAAATTATTAACCTGAGGTTTATGTTGCCTTCAAAACAAAAATATGGCTTTGCGATTTTTATACACATTACAGTGTGTTGTGACAAATACCAACGCTATCTCACGGCAATTCGTAACTTTTTATTTAGTGGCTAATTCGTATGAATTTGTACGATGTAAAATGTAAAATACTTACGTTTTCTCGTGAGATCATATTTTTTAAATGAAACAAATGCTAAAACATGATTCTTAAAAGACTTAAAGCTGCATCCAAGCTGTGTAAAAAATAAAGTTTAACTCTGAAGAGTAGCTAAAGCAATTGCACACACACTTAAAAAAATGATTACTGCTGCTTGTTGTTTAAAATGAGCTGAAACAACATTTCTTTGGCCAATTTATTTTTTTTTATGTTCCGTCCACTTAAGTTTGCAAACCATTAAGTTAATTTAAGCACTTTGTGTTGGGACAACATGAAGGAATTGTGTTGGTTCACTACCTGGTTAGGGGATTTGTAGTTCGCAGCATGCTTTGCGTGAATTAAGAGAGGGAAACGTTGACAGTAAAAGTAATCTCATGTGAATGTTTAAAGTTAATAGAAAGACTTGTTAGAGTTTAATCTTCACTTTAGTTTAAAGATTTAGAAGAGTTGCATGTAATCCTTTGAGTTTTAAGATTACCATATTTCAGAAGCACTCATGCTTTGGGTATTGGCAGTTTAATTAGCAAAAATTGCTGTTTGTTGCTTTGCTCAGTGAGCAATAACTGTTCTAAAATTAGTTCTGAGAGCAGTCTTAAACAACTGTATATGTAACTCATGATATATTTTATTTTATAAAATCATGTTGAACCAACTCGATTAGATTTAATTGTGTAATTAGGTTTTTTTTAGTTGGTGTTAAACAAATTTATTGGATGGAAATTCAAGTTCATCCAATGAGTTTTTTTTTTTTTTTGAGTGCATTTGGTGGAATGGCCATATACAGTATACTGAAATTGATTTTTTTTAGTTGCACAAAGTGTGAAACCACTGTTGCATGCTCTTTTAACTTAAAATATCTGACTCTGAATCTTCTTCCTGGACCTGATGAATCATGCTTTGTTTTTCTTTTCTTTTTAAATTTGCCTTTCAAAAACATACTAATTTAGGCCAAACTCAATTCCAGCATAATCTGCTCAGACTGAGGAATGTCACATATAATGAATCAAATATGAAGCCAACAAATTAAAACAAAAAATATATATTAAGTAAGTTGACAAAATAATCAACATACAGTACAGACATCAAAACGGAACTACATGGGGTTAAATAAAATCACACTTATTAAACAAATCATACAATTTTTTAGCCTTCTCCCCCTTCATTATTTTTAAAGCCTCTGCATAGCTGGCAAACTCCTTTTTAAAGACAGTCAAACGAGGAGCGTTTTAAAAACGTTGCATGAATGAAGAATTTAAGTGAACTAAGTAAACAATTTGCAGCCAAGACATATTTTTGTTGTTCAAATGTACTCCAAATCTTGTACATAATGTAAAAAGTCCCAACAAATAGAAGAAATATATTGTTTTATCCAGTTGCCCAAGTCAGACCAGAACGGATTAATTATTAATTACAATGAAGAAATAGACGTTCAAAAACTCAATATCACTGTTGTAGAATTGGCAAAGATTACAGTTACATTAAATCTTTTCCTCAAACACTCCTCTGCAGGGTAAATATATCAAATCATTTTCGAATGGACTTCT
Source organism: Danio albolineatus (assembly GCA_903798035.1). Lineage (NCBI taxonomy): Eukaryota > Metazoa > Chordata > Actinopteri > Cypriniformes > Danionidae > Danio > Danio albolineatus. The sequence continues at coordinate 1,604,684 of CAIGQQ010026963.1, forward strand.
TTATATTTTGGAGGAAGAGGAAGTGACAAATATTTGCATCTAATTTTCTTAACTAAATTATTGTTCAAATGTCAGGACATAATATTCTTTTAATAGGACTAGGATAACATTCCTGCAGGACACTTTCTAATAGACGTATTTGTACATTTCTTGTCCATGAAACTTAACTTACTTAATTTAATATCCATATATTTGGCGTGACCATGGAATAAAGGATCTCTTTTAACATATTAACTAATGATATGCAAATACTTCTAATTACTTTCAAATCATCTTTTTTTAACACAGTTAAATGTAAAAATAGTACCAAGCTCATTGCAACAACCAATCTTATCCAAAATACCAAAATAATTAAAATAAAATACCGTTTTATTAACAGATATTCACAGACATATAATAGACATTCACAGGATTTCATTAAATTGCCATTGAACGTCCACACCCATTCGTGCTATGCAAGACTAGAAGACTTAAGTAGGCCAATATTGACTTAGTTTTGATATGTTTTCATCTGTGAAATGTATGTTAAACTCACCAGCGCAAAGTTCTCGAGCAGGCTACTCCCACACTTTACTGATAGGCTAATCTTTAAAGCGGCTAAAAGCACATTAAACTACCATTTAAATATTAAAGGCACACATTCATAATGTTACACAACACCTTTATACCACTAAAATCCCATGAAATGTGATCATGATAATTTAATACAATGGACCAGTCGCAGACAGATTCATGTTTAAGTTCCGGGCGCCATCTAACGGTAAGAACGTTACCGTTAGATGGCCCGCACAGTGCATTATGGTGCAACGTTTTCGATGATTATTTTGATGTTTCACTCTTTAAATAAAAAATGTGGGCCTATAATCTTTTTTTTTTTTTTTTTGCTTCGAATTTTACCCTGTTGAACACTTGGGTCTAATTTATTTTGGGACCCTATTACTCTGGATTAATTCAAAGTTTTTGTGATTTTCTATTTCTTACAAACATATTTTGGTAGGCTTTTCATTATCGTTAGGAACACGGCCAAAGCAAGTTTGTTAAAGTTTTACATCAATAAATGATGCACATAAAATATAGCAACTATTTTTAGAATTGAACGAATGGCTGTTGATTGTAGATTGAAAAGTTAAAAGAAAATCTTGATTGCCTATAAACACTCCAAACGTCAAAAGTGGCTATAGCATTTTGGGAATAAAAAATGCTTCGTTAAGCATTACCATGACTAGTTTGAGAGAAAAATATGTCATTTATATTTGTGCAAAAGTGTAACTGTTAGATTTTTTTATTATCATTGTAAATATACGCAACATAAGGATGGGCTTCAAAGATTAATCTGATAAAAGAAGTTAACCCTGACAGATCTAAAACCATTGTTGAAGTCAAATTGTTCAGTAAATTAATTAAGTAAATGGATAAGTGTATCTAAATGTAGCCTAACTGCAAAATGCATGTAGGCTAAATATTTGGGTCTCCTGTTATGTGATTGACGTGTCGTTTAAGGCAGTGTATGCGGCTGTGCCACTAGAGGACATGAATTAGGCTATACGGAGCTCACTAAAGCTATCACTTACTGCAGGCTCTAAAAAGATCCGATTGGGATTTAGGCTGGTCATGTGCAGATTGTGCGCTCTCAAATAAATGCTGCTGTGCTGAAGTGCGAATTATCTGCTCTCGCTCAGTGAGATGATGCGGACTCACATTGGTGGCTTGTGTAATGTGTTCCCTCTTCATTTCGTGCTTTTGCTCTCTAGAGATCCTCCTGTTCAATTAGTTATCCCTATTATAATAATATTGTGTCTATTTAATATTCAAATGTGCAGTGCAGAGATCCAGACGTGTGGTTAAAAAGTGGTATTAAAGTAGGCTAAGCTGTATTTACAATTGCATAAATAACATTAAGAAGACTGTATTTGAATTAGGTATTGGATTGTAAATTTACGTAGGCTACAACGTATTAATTAAAGGGTAATACAGATATCAAATTAAAACCCGCCAGTAGGTGGCGGCAGGACAACACATACCAATACATGATGCCAATCATCGAGGACTTCAAAGACAACACATACGAAGAGATGAAGATGCCATCACCGAGGACCTCGAGGACAACACATACAATTAATACACAAACACACTTCATTACACATGTACACAGACATCACCATATGCTATAAAACTGCAGGTCAACTATGTCTGTATATGGCCTAATAACTTATATTTGATTTTAATGCAATAATGTGCACCTTTTGTAAAGCTAAGCAATAATTAGTGTAAAAAGCGCTACACAAATAAACTTGAATTGAATAACTGAATTAACAAAATAGCCTAATTGGCAACATTTTGGCACAATGTATTTTAATCAAACTGCAACTTAAGTGAAACTGAAACCATGATATATAATAAACGTACGTTTAAATACTATTATTATTTATACAATCTATTTATATATCTTATATTATACTTATCTTATGTACTTTTATATTCTATTTTGACAGATTCGATGCTTTGCTCTTTTTAGCTTTCATGTTTTATCATTTTATAGATGAATTACCAGTTTGTAGGTCTGACAGGTCCATTTGGGATAGCACCCTAATAGATATTGAATTACACGAAATGGCCAACCATCCAGCGCATATACAACTATTAAGACTGCAAGTGATTTTGCAAAAGAGAAGTTACGAGAAGCCTACAAGTCTTTGGATGCCTACAATTTTGTTCTGTGTGGTCAAGTACAAGAAATAATGATTAGATTTAAAACTATGTAGTGCTAAAAATTGAGGTTCTGCCTAGCTAAAGACAAGAAAAGAAGACGGAGCTATACAAGGCCTGGGTAATCATCAACAAGCAAAGCAACTGCATTCTGACAGCGAACTGCTCCTGTGTGGCAGGGTATGTGAACGTCCATGTTTACATTTCATTCTAAGTATTTAGTGTCGCAGTTTAATTAACCATATTTAACTGTTTTTGCTGAAATCATTGCTGCAATCAAAAATGAGTAGCGTGTATTATTCAGCATAGCGTGAACTTACCTGATAAAAAAATCTGAACAGCAGAGTCGAGCATTTTTAATAAGGTCCGCACTACATTCAGCTCGCTCTTAGCCAAAGACGTCTGCGGTTGGCATTAAAAGCAGTGGTGTATGGTAAAAATTATTTTGGACTTCTGAATTTATCATCCTACAGCACAACACAACATGTTTGCTATTGCAACCGGTCTTTTTTCTTTTTTAATTTTAGTAGCCTAACATGTATATTTCGCTTGATTCCAAAAGCAAATTTTAAATATTTGTTTTATTTTTTAACTTTATTTCAGTGGTAACTCTTCACAAGAGCATTTCTATTGTTAGCATAACTAAATAGCTAATTCTGCTGTAATTAATTTACATTATTAAAATCCAATACATTTTAACTTACAAGTAAATAAATAACATTACCAGGATACCACTGAATATTCCCCCGTCTGTCAACAAAGTTATTAAAACAAACATTCAATAATTGTAACAAATTACCTGAAAAAGTGATTTCACAAGAATAAATCATGCTAATATATGCATAAAAAGTTATTAGAGTTCTCTGTGTTTCTGCAAGTGCTGCTGGTTGGCGAATGAGGGATGCAGGTGGGGTGGTTTAATTTACAATATATATATATATATATATATATATATATATATATATATATATATATGTATGTATGTATGTATGTATGTATGTATAACTATTATTAAAAAAGGTTAACATAGAGAGTAGGTTTTTATGCTGTTTTATGCAATTATGCTGATCGATTTTTACTCCTCATTCTGACATGTTCAAGTGTATCAAATCTTTGATTTTCAAATGAAAATAGCAGTGAATTAATGAGTGAAATAATTCTATAAAAAGATGCAAGATATCCAATCAGATAATGGTACAAGACACACAATTCTGTCAATAATTGTTGACTTGCTTAACCCTAATGTTGCAGAATAATGTGAAGTTCTATGTCAGAAAGTTAATAGCCTATTTGTTTGCTATTATTATTTTAATTATTATTGACATTGTTGTTAATGCATAAACAATACAGAGCTGTTCTTAGCCCACTGTTACCCTCTTCATTCAAATACTTGAATTGGCCAAAAGAGGGCATCAACCGTAATTCGACAATAAAAGTCTGGTTGAGCAGGAGAGTAAACTACATAACACTGATGACTGGCAATGAGAAAGTCTTACCTTTTCTCTCGTATCTTTTATCAGCAACGGGATATAGCAAAGGTATTTTCATATCCATATTACTACTGAAATCTGAAAACTTTCTTTATACTAAAATTAAGATACTATGTTAACTTAAGTTTTTTTTACTTCATCTGCATTTGATCACCGTTCTTGTTCTTGTGATTTTGTTTCAGATGTCTACTGCACACAGTCTCTTTTTGCTGATATTTGGATTTACCATGTTGAAGTTCATCTGCTGTTACAGTGATGGAAGTTTGATGACCAACCAGTGTCAAAGTATGGATATAGATCATAGCGCAAATCAACCTCAAGGACAAGATTCAAACCCTTTCACCGTCGTTCCAGATAACGTGACTGTGGACAGTTCGAAAGTGGGAACGAGCTTTACAGGTAGAATTCTAAGTTTTATGCACCTTGAAGACTTTTTTATCCAAAGCAGCTTAGGGAAGAGCAGGATACAAATAATGAGCAAAGTAATGAAGGCAAACCATATTTTTTTACAAACAACACACGCACGAGCCATTAGACACCATGGTGGCGTAGTGAGTAGCACATTCACCTCACAGCTAGAAGGTCGCTGGTTCGAGCCCCGGCTGGGTCAGTTGGCATTTCTGTGTGGAGTTTGCATGTTCTCCCCGTGGTTGCGTGGGTTTCCTCCGGGTGCTCCGGTTTCCCCCACAAGTCCAAAGACATGAGGTATAGGTGAATTGTGTAGGCTAAACTGTCCGTAGTGTATGAGTGTGAATCTGTGTGTGTATGGATGTTTCCCAGAGATGGGTTGCGGCTGGAAGGGCATTCGTTGCGTAAAAAATATGCTGGATAAGTTGGCGGTTGATTCCGCTGTGGCGACCCCGGATTAATAAAGGGACTAAGCTGACAAGAACTACAAATGTACTACAAATGAGCACTGACTGTATGATAATTTTCCAAAGTAAAACATAGGCTGCTGTTTTTAAAATTTCCTTTAATGTTGAAACAAAAACATTCACAGAAAGTGAATTTCTTTCATTTCAAATTTCTTATACACAATTCTCATGGTGCAAATTGATTTGAATTGATCACCGCTACAAATTCAAAAGCCAAATTTATGCCGATGTCTCATCTTGCCCTATAATTTTGCAAAATGATTTGCTTGTAGCTTCAACTAAGCAGTATTTTCAGGGGAGGGGAGTTGTTCGATACAACACCGGGACCTTTCGTTCCTGTGTAGTAGCAACTTTTGAAGGGGACACAAGTAACACAGTCAAATTGTACTTATAAAGTTATGTCCCCACAGTGAAATCTTTGCTTCTATCATTATTTTTTTAGGGAAGGGTGTGGGTGGGTCAGTTGGTCAGTCAGACACAACAAAGGAGAGCTGGTGAGAGCTGGATCTTATTTTTCAGTCATTGATTTGATGCTTCTCATATACAGGGTGGGTCATTTATACACCCTAATACAATGGGAATGGTTCCCTGAATACAGTTTCCCAAAAAGTGGATTGGTCATCTGACCCCCTGAGACTTTTATCTTTGGAGTCATCTGAAGGCAATTGTCTGTGTAATTTATTAAGGTGTTTCCATATAAATGGCCCACCCTGTACAATAAAAACAAGGAATCAAAAAACATTTTACGTTTTTATTTAAAATTAATTAAGACAGAACAGAATAGTAACTGGGGCGGTGCGATGGCACAGTGCGCTTTCACCTTACAGCAAGAGGGTCGCTGGTTTGAGCCTCGGCTGGGTCAGTTGTCATTTTTCATGTCAGTTTGCATGTTCTCCCCATGTTGCCGTGGGTTTACTTCGGGTGATCTGGTTTCCCCCACAATCCAAAGACGTGTGGTATAGGTCAATTGGGTAAGCTAAATTGTCCTTAGTGTATGAGTGTGTGTGTGGATGAGTGTATGGGTGTTTCCCAGTACTGGGTTGCAGCTGGAAGGGCATCCGTTGCGTAAAAAATAAATAAATCATTACGCTGTGGCAACCGGTGATTAATAAAGGCACTAAGCCGAAAAAAAAAGAAAATGAATGAATAGAAATTGTTTATACAAAAAATACAGTGGGGCTATTTTGGACATAGCACAGTGTGCATTTAGCAAATGCACAGGTAAACAATATGCTAATTGTGGCCGTTAAAATAAATCAGTAAATTTAGAAATCACTACTTTTTTTTATTTGCATTTTCCATACTGTCACAACATTTTCTGATTTGGGGTTATAATAATTGTACATTTTTTTGGCATACATTCACTTTTTGGAAGATTTCTACACAAAGTTTGATAAATAAGACCCCTTGTAAATATGAGATGAGAATAACTAACTAACTTACTAACTAAATAAATAATTAAATAAATAAATATTTCACAGTGAATTACAGCACAATAGAGAAGGACATATTTTAACTATTCAGCTGTTGTTTCTCTAATAATTTAGCCTGTCCATGATGATATATTGCCTTGGCTAAACTTTAGCTACTTAGGTAAATGGTTACTCATGAGTCTTGAAGCAAGACAAAGTGACAATATTTGCTTTTGGTCTTTTAGATAATTCTTTTGGCTCGGTTTAGACAGAGCACCGCGTTGTTCCATCGTCAAGCTAAATTTCAAGCTGCAATAGTCTGTCTCAAGCCCCTCAAAAAGTTCAAATTCCCAAAGCTCTCAAGCCTTCCCCCCTTTTTACATAGGCTACCTGGTACTTGCTTTCCTTAACACTGCTGGTGCAATCCTTTAGTCTGTGCTAGAGTAAAGTTTTTTAATGCTTTAGTGATGTAAAAAAGTTGTCTTGTCAAACTTGTCAGCAAAACGTTTAACTTTTTCCACAGTGACGCTCTCGACTTCTTCTGATCCATTTATGGGCTTTATGTTAGAAGCTCATAAGTGTGATCATTGTCCACCTGCTGGTACATTTAGTTTGCTTGACTCAACCAACAGTCTGCTCCTCTGTGGCGTAAGTCCTACCACATACACATACACACACAAGCAGCGATGGGTTTTTGTGATTAATGAGGACTCTCCATAGGCGTAATCTATTTTAATAGCTTACTGTAAAAAAACATTTATTATATATCATATTTATTATATATCACATTCATTATACCTCACACCTACCCCTAAACCCAACCCTCACAGGAGACCTGTGGCAAAATTTGAAAGTGAAAGAACTCTGTTAAGTATAATTTAAAACAGTTTTATATTTCAAGGACACTGGGCAAGTCCTTGTAAACCACCTCAACATAGGAATATCTGGGTCACACAATTGTCATTTCATAAATTTGTGTCCTCATAAAGAACATAAACAAGCACACACACCCCTTTTACAGGCTTCTTAGAGCAATTGGTAAATGGTAGCAGCTGTAAATTCTATAAACTAACATCAGGTGTTTATCTTATGTTTTTATTAGGACCAGGCCGTGGCTCAACCTAATAACTTAGATAAACATTCAGTCCAAGTGATGTGGACGCCTCAAGCCACTGGACAGTTTTTCTTCAGGTAAATTCTTTTGATGCTTTGAGGAAAAACAATACATACTTTGTGCACAGGTAATCCAAAGCTTTTTTTTTTTAATAAGCTCATTAAATTGTTATTGTATTTTATATAATGTTTTGCATTATTTGGAGATTAGTGATTAGTGAAACCCCACTGGCTGCTAGCATTTCAGATGTAGATTGTCAGAGCAACACAAAAAAAATGCAGAAGTATAAATGTACAGCTATGTGTAAGTCATGCAATGTGGGTTATGCTGATCACTAGACCCAGAACTAGAAATCAGCCTTAAAGGGCCACGAAACCCCCCAGTCTCAGCGTGGTGTTTTCACACCTACAGTCTGTAAAAGCTCAGTAAAGTGGGTGTGTCCAGCTCGGTTTAGGTAGGAGTGTCGGGGGAGGGAAAGAGGGAAGGTTTTGCATATGAATGGGAGTTTCCATTTGTGCACGCGCTGACTTTCAAACCCACACACACACAGACCATTGACACAGACGCAGGGTGAGAAAGACGGACTATGTTCACATGGACTTCAGTCATCTAATTATTTGCCAAATTATTAATTCGTGGACTTTAACTGCAGTTTGGCACTTTAACGTTTATTCACGAACATTTCCTGCGTGTCCCCCGTGACAAACCAGATATTAAATGTTAGTAACTGCTGAAGGAGTGCATATTTAATGGAGTATTTGAAACGCACGGCATATTTCAGGAAAATAAATCCTGCATTTCTCGGTAACTAAATGCACTCGGTAGGTAGCGTCAGAAAGCCGTGTGTGTATAGACTAATCTGTCACTAAATGCGGCGAAAAATATACACGACAGTAATCGTTTGATTAAGATGTTTACACTTTACACGGATTCTTCAGTCTATAATACTGTAGTGATATTAACGTGCTGTAAACTCAGCAACAGTTCTAATCATTTGACTAAGGTCTGTCTTTAAACACTGAAAGAGTATTGCAGACGAAACCAACTAACTTTGCCATCTTCATCAACAAACAAACACCACTAAACGCCTACTTACCGATCAGGTGACATGTTCTCTGCAAACGTATTTATGACGCTTGGTAATACACCACTTTATTCCAACTGCTTGGGTCCACACGCGAGCTTTACTCTCATCTCGGGGAAATGGAAACAAATACTTTGTTGCGGCACATTTATCAACGCAACACCGACGAACCAATCCTCTCGGCTGGCGACAAAACGTAGCGTCTCTCTGCCGTTTGAAACTTGTCACAGGCAAACACTTCCTGTATATGTAGTTCATGCATATTGATGAAGCTCCGCGTCATACACAATAGAGCGCTCTGATTGGTTTGAACAAAGGCCATGTCATGAATTAATGCCGCACGCTGACTGACGTCAATTTGTTCGCTTCCGGGTAGACGTCCACTCTACACGCTGGACCATATGCAAAGACCTCAACGGCGTGACGCAGCCACAAAAATTCGTTTCAAACCGGAAGAACGAATTTGCTCGAAATAACGCAAAAACAACCAATTTTCACTTTTTAGTCAATTATATGTGTCCTAATAGTGTTTATAGCAGCGTGGGACACATATATGACTGTCAACAGCCCAAAAAATGTGTTTTGGTGTTTCATGGCCCTTTAAAGAGCACATATTTTACCCCTTTTTTATATTAAATAGAAGTCTTTTGTGTCAACAGAATTTGTCTGTAAAATTTCAGCTCAAAACACCCATCAGATTATTGATTATAGCTTTCAGTAGTTTGTGTATTATGGCTCTAAACAGCTTGTTGCTGTTTTTGGTACTGGGCCTTTAAGGCTAGTCCTCCCCGCCCACCGTCCCCACGTGCCTGTCAGCGTGCCTCAATCTCCTCCCTCTGCTCCCCGGTGCGTCCCATTGACTTTGAATGGGTGATGAATTTCTCAACTTCTCAAGCACCAGCGGAAGCGTCAGCCAATCAAATCGCTTTATGCAAATATCCCAGTTCAGAGCGTGGCCAATAGCGTCCATACAGTTTGATAGCAGTAAACAGAGGAGACATTTTAAAATGGAGGATAAACTCATCATTGCGGTCGGAAATCACCCGGTCCTTTATGACCAATCGCTATACATATATCGGGATTCATACCGGAGAGTTGTTGAGCTCCGGTCAAATTTCATTGGCTGACGCTACTATGACGATCGCATCAGTGCTAAATTTTAGACACGCTCTCCGTCAAGCGTTGACGCTGAAGCTCCGTGTGAACGGGGCGTTAGACAGACAGACAGACATAAAGGAAGCAGATCTCACATGACGTTTGTGAGAAATACTACAGTAAGAACTTTACCAATGATTGTTTGATGTGTTTGTTATGGAGTTGCAATGATGAGTCACACACAATGTCATTACAACGTTCACGCACACACACAGAAACACACACACATGCACAGCGCGGACACACACGCACACACACAGAGACAGCACGTGCATTGAGCTTTGCACTTTTTTGCAAGCTAATGTGAAAGGATACAGGTTAATATCCACTGCTGTATGGACATCCGTTATGTTAATGTACAAAACAGACCACAAACTGGGATGGAAGCGTCTTCTTTTAATAATTGTCCTGACACACGACTGTGGTGATGAAATAAAGCTGAAGTAAATCGCTGTAATTCGTTACAAACATGCACTGATTTAAACATGTGTTAAACTTGTAAAACTCACTCTTGATCACATTTGATGGTGATCGATGACCTTCGCGAACTGAACAGACTTTTTATTCCCGGTTGTTTTGCGCACGTCCTGTCTTGTTGATATGATTATATGGGTTACTACGGAGACATGTTAATACGCAGCTGTCAATCAACTAGGTGAGCGGGGGGACCGCACTAGGTGTGTTTTTATCACCCCAATATGACGGTCTATACACTATACCTACACATATGTCTGTCCAAACAGCTTAAAAAGTAGATTTTTCAAAATAGGTGCCCTTTAAGACAAAATTATTACATAAAAAAATTCATAGTTTTATTGCAGTTTATACTGCTAGTTTGTAAATCTGATATCTGATTTTCCTTTCAGAGCTGCATTTGTCAAAGATTTCAGTTCATTTTGGACAAAAAAAGCAATCATACTCCCGACACCAACACTGCAGACAATGACACAAACAAAGATGTCGACAACGACAACGACGCAGACAACGACACAGACAACAACAACAACAACAACAACTACACCGACACTTACGACGCTGCAGATGATGATGACAACAGCCACTACAACAGCTGACACCACCACTACTGTAACAAGTAGCAGTACAACAGTGGGTAATAAAAACATTCTACTTATAGCAGCAAAAGAACGAAAACCCTCAATCAGTGGCCAAATAAATATATTAAATGGGCAGTTCACCCAAAAAATGAAAATTCTGTCATTTACTAACCCTCCACTACCAATGAGGAGTTTATTTCTTCAGTTGAACACAAAATAATACATGTTGTCAAATGATGGAAATCAGTAGCCTTTGACTTCCATATTATATTTTACTACAATGGATGTTAATGGGTACTTGCTTCCAGCATTCTTCAAAATATCTTCTTTTGTGTCCAATACAAAAAAAGTATAACTTGAGACAGTAGCATTTCTGTATCATTTTTAATGTTTTAATGTGTATGGAAAGCACTCACTCTCTACTGCTTTCTCCTATTCAAAACGCACACAAACAAACATTTAAACTCAAGTGGAAAAAGTGTCTGTTGCCAGTGCTACTTGTTTTGCAATTCAAAACTTACTTGAGATTCTCAATTGTGAAAATAAATTGAGTTAGCAACGCTGCTGCAAGACATACACATATTCTAAAACTCTAATATCCCAGTATTAATAAATGCATTAATAAGTGCATGAGTCTGCTTTTAAGAGTCTCTGTTACTAGCTATAAAAATATGTTTTGAAACGAACAGGCATTAGATGCACAAGTAACTACTACAAACAAATGTGATTAGCTAATGAAAACCTGATAAACGTCTTGTATACAACATCTGAACATGTCTTGAGATGTAGTAGCTGTATAAGTGGAATAAATAACAATGGAAATATAATTAATATAAAATGATGCACACAATGTAGTGATATGGCCACGACACATTTTGAATTTAATATATGCTGCGAAAAATAAAATCCAGTGTAGGAAAACTGATACCTTTGCCTGATATTCTACAAATGCTCCCATCATGTCTCACAGACACATCCACTGCACCACCAACCTCTGCAGTCAACAGCACAAAAACAGGTCTAACTGTATATACAACAAGCCTACAGGCTACAGGTACTGTAAATATTATTTTTATAAACAAAATAAAATGTATTAACTAGATTTTCGAAGTAAGAAAATATATTACCTAGAACAATCCAATACAACTACAATTTTGTGACTGATAGTGTTACAATAGTCAGAGTAAAAAATATAAATGCTTGAATTTTGATGTCACCACCAGCGAATACCCTTATTTTTTAATGTAGTCTTGTAAACAGGGTTTAGTTCAATTTGCCGGTTTACAGATTTATGTGTAAACCTATAAATCAGGTTATTTTAATAAGCAGATTTTTTTGGCAGTTTTCAGGATACTGGTGTGCATGTAAACAGTTAAAAAACTCACAATGGGAAAAATAACTATTATAAAGTAATGCACACTGAGGTGGTGATATGACTCAAAGCAAATAACAATATGCACTGTCAAAAATAATCCAGCCAAGGCAAACTAAAATCTTTGGCTGATGATCAAACATAATGATGTTATGTTGATTTAGATTTTCTACATATTTTTTGCATATTGGTGTGATGTTAGAGCATAAAAACTTTATAGGTTGGCAATTATATGAATTATGTGAATTCTGTGTTTCTGCAGTCAATACTACACAAGCAGATCCAACTACAAACCCAACAGTAATTACAACAATCACACAATCACAAACTACAGGTAAATAACATCATAAATAGAGAAATGATTAGCCCTTCGTAATTTTTTAATTCTTTTTCAAATATATTTTACAATTGATGTTTGAGAAATGTTTACAGTACTTCTCATAATATTTTTCTGCTTTAGAAAGTCTTATTTATTTTAGTTTGGCTGCAATAAAAATAGTTTAAAATAAAATATAACACAACAATAATAGATTTAAGATTAAAAAAATACTGTGTGTGTAAATCAAGTTATTTTAATAAGAAGAATTTTGGTAGTTTTCAGCATACTGGTGTGAAATGACAAACAATGGGAAAATGACATAAAACTGACATAGTTCAAAAAATAATGGACACTCGAGGTGGTGATATGGCCACCCTCAAAGCAAATAAAAATAAACAGTGTCAAAAAAATAAATGTCCAGCATAGACAAATTAATATCTTTGCCTGCTATTCAAACATACTGCTGTTGTTGATGTACAGTAGATTTTATATGCTGCATATTAGTGTGATGTCCGAGCATAAAAGCTTTATAGGCCAACAATTAAACAACAATTCTGTTTCTGTGTTTCTACAGTCAGTACTACACAAACAGATCCAACTACAAACGCAACAGTAATTACAACATCAAACACACAATCACAGACTACAGGTAAATATCATCAGATACAGACAAAATGATTAGCCCTCCGTGAATTTAGTATGTATATATATATATATATATACCACCCCTATAAACTTGGTATTGTTTAAAAAACTTAAATGTACACTAGAGAGGGTTAATTTTGTAGCATGCAGTAGATGGAAGATATTTAGACTTACAAATGTCCTCTAGAAACAACAAATTCGATCTGCTATATATAATTTAATTCCAAATATAGTCAGATTAATAAACTTAAGCATGCATTTAGTTGTTCAAAAACCTTATTGCCTGAGGATAAGGGAGCTCTGAGATTTCACCAAAAATATCTTATTTGTGATCTGAAGAAGAACAAACGTCTTAATACTTTGGAATGACATGAGGATGAGTAATTGATAAATTAATTTTTATTTTTGTGTGAACTAACCCTTTAAGGTTTCATGGAGGTTAAATGTTCTCTGTGGAACCGCACATTAAAAATATGATTGATGGATAGATTCGACAACAATAACACTTGTCATCTGTTTTCATTTACATGTAGGGAGACCATCAAATCTGCTGCAGTGTGTGCAGTATATGGTATGTAGAATATAAACATATATTACAATACATACTGTATGCTTATGAATCAGCAGGTTGCATCATGATAATACTACAGACATTCTAACATATGGTCTTCTAATGTGGTCTTCAGTTTTACCCTATAAATCTTCATGTTGTGGTTATCAAAACATATGGATTTGACAATCTATACATTTTTTTTTATTATTAATATTTTGTGTGTATATTTGTACACGTCTATGCCTGTTTCTCTTTGTTCACACTAGAGAAGTGGTGTGGCACTGTTGTTAATCAGCAGACTTTGTTTTCTTGGAGGCTCTTCTCTCCTCATGATCATCAAACCAGTTTTACAGATGGTAAGTGTGTCCAAAAACACACTATGCACAATGACTATTTCTTAACTATTATGTTTACAGTTGAAGTCAGAATTATTAAACCTCCTGAATTATTAGCCCCCCTGTTTATTTATTCAACACATTTCTAAACATAATAGTTTTAATAAGAAGTTAGAAGATTCACTTGTTTCTGTTGAACACAAAGGAAGATTATTTTGAAAATATATTTATTAAGATATTTTGAACTTGTAACTATTGACATATATAGTAGGAAAAACAAACACTACGGAAGTTAATGGTTACCAGTTTTCAGACGTCTTTTGTGAAACTCACAAAACTGGTTTGTGACAAGTGAAGGGTGAGTAAACGATGACAGAATGTTCAGTTTTGGGTTAACTATCCCTTCATCATTTATTGAACTCATAATGTAAATAACAAATATATACATTGTGTGTCTCCTCACAGCCCACCCAGATTGCATCCATCGTTGAACTAATAACCAAAATGATCACTACTGTCCTTGTACTAATAAAAGCAGTTCATGTAAGATTTTTTTAGTACATTACAGTTTATAAACTTTCTTTAATCTGGATATGTGGTTAAGACATGAAGTGAATTTGACATCTGAATTTAACTCTCATTGTTGTGTCTGTGAATGTTTGTGGCAGTACGACTGTGAGAATGCTGGTTTGCAGTTTGTGTTTGCTGCTTTGATAGTGACTGCAATGGTTACAAGCCTGATTCACACCATCACCATTTTCCTTCACCGCAGACTAAGCCATGAATTGTGAGTATTAAAGTTATACAGTTTATCAGCACCAATATAATGTGACCATCATTAGTTGAAACTTTTTGAAATGGGGTTTTAATGGTCTGGCTATTTGACTAATTGGGCTAGAACTACTAAACAGGACAAATTAACATGAAACCAAAATCCCATAAAATTGCAGATGACAGTGGATTGTCCTGCAAATACTGACAGTGGTCAAATGGAAGAACAACTTTTCTTAAAGAAAGTTCCTTAAAGTATAATGATCATTTTTTTATCTAAAACAAAACATTATTCTATAAAATAGACAGAATAATTACATACCCATTTGAGAAATAGACAGTACTGGTATTGGTATTAAAGTGTCATGAAGCACCCCTCTTTCAGTTCAAGTCTACCTCAAAATTAAAAAATGCTACATAATGGGCGTGGAGCGGCTAGCGTACAGCTCTCCTGACAAAAATGCTTGCTGCACACAAACAGCTTTGCTGTATCGGTCCTGACAGCATCGCGGGGAAAGCCATGGAAACCCTGCGGATCGTGGAAACAAACACATACGACCTTTCATGACCGGCTAAATACTGCGTACCATGTGCAGATGTGGTTTCACAGCTTGGCAGGTCTGTCTTCGAACAGCACGTCTGTCTTCTCATAGGATAAGAAAACTATGAATAATAATGAGAAAACGACACATCATCTCTAGACAGAAAGATCGGCATAACATTACTGACTTTGATCCCATCCCAAAAATGACTTTAAACCCGGAAGATGAAATTAGCTGACAAAAGTTCAAATCTATCCAGTTTTCCCCACAATTAAAGCTAACAGGTGCTAATGTTGTCTTAATTGATGCTCAACACGCACAAATCTGTTAAAATCTCAAATAAAAAGTACTCCGGGGTTTCTTGACTGTTTAACATTGTAGCTACAAGTGTGTCATATTAAATGATAAAAAAATGTCCCTGGAAGTGGACAAAGTAGACAAGCTCACAAGGCTTCAGACTCAGTTTAAACCCTAACTGACTTGACAAAAATGCCTCAACATAATAGCAGACGTTATTTATTTATTATAGTCTGTGGTTTGAATGAATATAAATGTATAAGACGTATAAGAACTGCTGTGTTAGGAATTTAATGGTCAAAAACATTATCTTTCAGAATAAGGTATTGGATTGGTTCTCTTATAATAGTTGACCTTCTGAATACAGTCATTACATGTAAGTTTTTTTTCCCACATCCTCTAACGTTAAATTATTATTATTTTTTATTTGTTATTTTGTACAAATATTAATAAGTAACCTAACCAAAGCTCTTAAAAGCTCAGAGAAAGTTAATGAAATCTTTTGTTTGCTACTAATCTTTTTTTTTTCTATTTATACTGTAGCCATCTCAATATTTTATGGGTTATGGTGGTTTCAAGGGCGCTGGTTGCTTATAGTAATGGCAGTTTATGTTGTTTTGGAGCTCATCCTTTACCTCGGAGCAGCTGTTTTTAAACGGATGGAAAAATACAAGAAGTACTATATTAGAAGAAATACTAGAAAGAGGGTGGAACGTAAGTATATTTGGTACTAACATGCTAGAGACTACTTGGTACTCTAGACAGTTTTAAAGATTTTTATCTGTCACTGTACTTTTTGATCTGCACTGAAAAAAAGATCCATTAAACTCAATCCTACATCACATATATTTACTCAAGAACACACAGTCTCATTTCATCGTATTTGTATTTTACAGAAAATTTTACTGTTCCAGAAAAGAAGGTATGTGAAATTTACATTTGGCTTGACTTATTTTGATATATAAAGTAATTTGTAAAACATTAAGCCTCTTTCCACTGAGCTATACTTAGCTTGCATTATATATTTATATATATAGAGGACAACGTAAATTAATATTCACCCTTATATTTTTTTATATTTTTTTATCCAGTAATATATTTATCTGATTTTAGTGTGTGATCTTTAACATCTTTAGGAACAGAAAGATAATACATTTAAAATGAGTTGCAAAAAAAATCAATAAAATAATTACAAACTTTAAAATTATTTTTTTTTTTTAAATGTTTTATATTGTTTACTTTGTTAAAATGTAATTGATTATTTTTATCGAACATATTCATTGTGATGTATTAATATTTGCACCAAGATCTTGGTGTACTGTACTACCTTTTCATTATGTTCAGGATGAAAACATTCAATAAATTAAACTGCTGTAAAAAACACATCAGATAATTTTCTTGTGCATAAATCTGTCAATCAACTTCAGTACTGATCAAAACTACTAAATATTTTTTTAAATGACAGGATTTTAAGTCTTTAATTGCCAAGCTCATTAATGATGACACTGATTTGGTAATGTTTAAAAAAAATAGTAGTTTTGATCAGGACTGAGGTTTATTTATGCAAAAAGAAAAAAGTGTTTCTCATATAAGATGATAAAATGTTCATGAATGTATTAATTCATGTAGGAGGACAGTGAAGGCCTAGTTGTGAAATGTACAGTCCGGCACCCCATGTCCGAGTACTATAAATGGATATAAATGTGTACTGTGTTGTACTGTACCGTACCGCTCAGTGGTACAAACTCCATAAGTGAATGACTACCAACATTTTTAGAGACAGTAAAATGTATACAAAATTACAAGCAAAACAGAATTGATAAGAGTGGCTGCTGGTGATAAGTTGAGATCATATGAGGCAGTTTTCCTTTAGTCTGTGCAAAAACTTAAAATGAAACAGCTCACACTTCTGAATGTTGTGAATGCGCTCAGGACCGGAGCTGTGGATTAAAGGTAATAATATTATATGTAATGTTTCATTTTGTGCATAGACCAGTCATTTTGCTTCATAAGCAGTCATTGTCAGGATCCATGTATTAATTAACTGTATGTTTATATATAGTATAGTATATATTTATATAGTATATTACATATTGTATTTTATCGCCATTAAATGCTACACCTTAAATCATTTTTCTTTTTTTCTTTGCAGAAATCCCCATGGTTGTTCACTTATGTCATTTGTTTAGTGTTTTATGTAATGTTTACAGTTGCACTTATTGTAGGAGTGTCTTTGCTTTGCTTTCAAGCTGGGTCTTCCTGTATTTTGTTCAATTAGTGTGTATACTGTATATGTTTGCATATATCTTCATAAGGACCTGCCTGCTTTGAAGAGCTGTTTTTTCTCTCTTGCACATGAATCTGAAGAAAAAGTGATGTTTTTAAGCATTGCTGTCCAAAGGTCACCTAATTTCTTATTATTTATGTAACCCTGTCTGTGTTTGTTTACGTTTTTTTGTTCATGTAAAACCCTGTCACGTTAGTTCTCTTGTGTTCTTTATAATTTGTCCCCTCGTCATCTTGTTTAATTAATTGTTTCTTTGTGTATTTATACCCTGTTCTGTTAGTCCTTTGCAATTAGTAGTTTTCTTAGTCACCCCTGTGATGTCTGTGTGTGCCCAGGTTTGGTTTTTATCCTTTAGCTTGTTTTTGTTTGATGTTTTTTTCACTACTTTGTAATTCCTGTTTATCTGCACTTCACTATAAACCCACTGAACTGCATTTGGATCCTCATTTCATCATTTCTCATCACTAACATAACAATTTACTTTGCCGCTGTGCTGTCCACTGTATAATGGACATCTGTCTTAATTTTGATTGTTATTTTTAAAGTGTGCACCTTTTGGAAATGAGAATTGAGCCACTCTCCATACTGTTACTTTTAAAAGCTTATAAAGTTTAGTTGTTCTTATTTGTTATGCTATTGTTTATGCACTTGATGTTGAAATGTTTTCATATTTGATTGTAATTTAAAAGTGTGCACCTTTTGGAAATGAGAATTGAGCCACTCTTAATACTGTTACTTCTAAAAGCTTATAAAGTTTTTGCTGTTCTTGTTTGTTATGCTATTGTTTATGCACTTGATGTTGAAATATTTTCATATTTGATCACAAAGTATTCGTCACTTTGATGCTTTTTTATTGGCTCCATTTGTATTTGTGATGTTGTGATATGCTTTGAAAATAAATGAAATATGTCTTCATTGTTATATTAATAAAATTTTGATTGATAAAGTCTGTATTGCTGTAGATTTGTTTGTATTTTTAGTCATTTTAGTCACAAAAGTTTCTAGATTATATTTCTGACCCATTTTGGGTTACATTCAACCTAGCAGTGTAGTTCTTTTTAACTAAAATTGGGCCAAATTTGGGGGCATGCTGGGTTGCCAAAAATAACAGGAATTGAGTTGTTTTTAACCCAGCATTTTTTAGAAAGTGAAGTTCAATCTGTTATATAAGTTCAATAAGTTAATGTGTCTGTAGCACTTATTCTACTGAAATGCAGATATTTGAATACACAACAATGTGAGTTAATGAAATTCCAATGAAAAATAGTTCAAAGATCATCTGCATTCTCAGATTGTCTTGCAGTATGATATTTTTGTAATTAAAATGAACTATGAAGATGTGGGTTTTCTGATGTTTGTCTTCTCCAGATGGAGTAACGAATAATTTCTGTCTCTTCATGTCTTTATGATTATTAATAAAGTTGAATGTTTAAGGGGCTAGATTATATTATGACTTTAGTGTCATCCCTCTTCAGAGTAAAACTGGAATACTATGTGTGTGATTGCTTTTTCTGTATGCCAAATGATCTACCAAGCCAGGTCCAAGGTCATGGTCTCCATGTCCTTAAATACTCTCTTGAGTGAACCTGAACTCTTGAAGAATGGGAAACAACTGTTTCCTAAATTATTTGCCATTTTATGTGTTAAATATTTTAATGTAAATTTAAAGTGTTCAACATTTTAAAGTTAATACAAAATTCTTTGCATAAGCTGCCAATTATGTGGGCTTCTTTTCTCTCTTCAATAATCAGCCGAGTCTACTGGTTTTGAGTTCAGAAAAGTACTTTATTGTCGACAACAAAGGAGACTTTTCAGGAGACCCTCATTAGCATCTCTGCCTGAAAAATCTATCTCACTGATGCTCTGGCCTGCTTATATCCTCTTTTTGCAGCTGTTTTTTCACATTGTTCTACATTTGTCACACAAGATCTAAATTAGTTTCACCCCTAAAGGTATGTCAGTCTACAATCAGATTAAACACATACAACTTGATTATACTGGTTACATGCACACTGTAAAGAGAAAAAAATCCACGTCAGTTTGGATGTTGATTGTACCAGTTTTTAACAGGTTTTAATAAGACGGCTGAGAGTACAAGAAACAGCCTTGAGTATGAAACAAATTGTACTTTGTGTGTGTGTGTTCTATTACAGATCTGTGGTCCGCTCTGAATAGCGTAGTGGCTGTTTGACTTTTGTATTTGAGACCCAAGTAATCATTGGAAGAAATTGTTCAGAACTACGCACACACACACATGCACATGGAAATTTTCTAGGTCTATCTTTGTTTTAACCAATCAGTATGTATGACGCAGTTTTTGACGTTATGTGAGCATATAATTGTTGTTGTTTTGAGATTGTAAGCAGAGCAGCCTACAAACTCTTTGCGATTGTAGAACCTGGCTTCTGCTGATGAAACTGCAAACTATCTTCAGTAAACTTTATTTTTTTCTTTATTTAAACTTCTTCATCTGACAGATGAAGGTTAAAACGGTCAGTTCCCCAACAACTACTTTACCACAAAAGAAATAACAAAAGATATTTTGCATTACACTTCCTCATGTGTTAATCTGTTTATAAGCGTAACAATGATATTTAATTTGAGGAAAAACAGTTCTCCATTCTGCTTTGTCTATCAACAGTTCACTTTTCTGCCCACTTTATGACTGCCAAAACTCTTCTGGGCATTGACTTTCTATCAAATAATCAAGTAATTTGCATCAAGTTCCAGGTTTTTCGAATAGTAGTTGACAGCTCAGCTTTGCAAACATGCTCCACCAGCCTGATCCCACAAGGATAGTAACTATTTTATGTTTTGTCAGTTTAGTGCCTAATTCGTACAAATTCAGTCCTTATTGGGGGATGTACGAATACATGTACGAATGAAACAAAGTCTTGAATTAGCTACAAAATCAAAAATGTATGAATTGCCATGAGATTGTGTTGGATCGACCATACATTTTCAGGTTTGAGAATTTTCAAAATGTGTCTGCAAAGTTTCAGCTCAAAACACCCATTAGATTATTTATTATACCAATCAGAATATTGAATCTTTGGTACCACTTTATATTAAGTGGCCTTAACAAATATGTACTTAAGTTACACCGAATATGTACTTACACACAATGTACATATTGTGCAAATACATGTTTTTAAATTGTACTTATGCTTGATTAAATAACTGTAATTACGTCTGTAATTAATTTTTGTAATTACATTTGTAATTACACTGTTGACCATCCCTTACACCTTAAACCACTCTTAAACCTACCCATACCACCAAACCAGTCCCTAACCTTACCCATATCTCTCCCCTAGAGCACCACAAGTGTTCTTAAATACATTATAAACACAGTAAGTACATTGTATTTATTTTTACATAGTACATAAGTACATAGTAGTAAGGACACTTAATATAAAGTGGGACCGAATCTTCTGCTCTGAACAACGATATACAGTAGCTGTTTTTGTGACCTGTGCCTTTAATGCTGGTTCTCCCTGCCCACCGTTCCCATGTGCCTGTTCGTGTACCTCAGCCCAGTCTTCGCCTCAGCTGCGACAGACATGAAGGAAGCAGATCTCACGTAACGTTTGTGAGAAATACTACAGTAAGAACTTTACCAATGATTATTTGATGTATTTGTTGTGGAGTTAATTCAAGCATTTCTGCGATGAGTCACACACAATGTCGTTGCAAAGTTCATGCACACACACACAGAGGACACTCACACAGCGCGCACATTTAACTTTGCAGTGTTATGCACAGCAAATGTGAAAAAATACATGTTAATATCCACTGCTGTGATTCTAATCTACAAAATAAACTTGCTTTAATGTCCACAAACCGAGATTAAAGCTTCTTCTTTTATAATTGTACTGACATGTGGCTGTGGTGATAAAGTAAAGCTGAAGTAAATCGCTGTAATTCGCCTATGGAGGGCCTTAAGATGGCAGGCATTTGGATCCTTTTTTAACATTAGCAAATAAAAAAAAAGAGACTAATTGTCTTTATATCACCTTAATATGACATTGGGCACATTATACATACACACAGCTCTGTCCAAACAGCTTACAAAAGATGATTTTCATCATAGATGCCCTTTAAATGAAAAGACAAGATGTTTAAAATATAGTCAAATATCTAAATCCCTTCCTCTTTTATGAATGTGATCAGTTCCTTATTAGGAACACATTTGAAATGTTGTGATCTCTTGAAATTGGAGTCAGATTCAAATTGGAGCTGGAAACAAACGAAAATAAATTCTAACAAATAACAGTATTTCTTTTCAGATGTGCTAGAAAAGGCTTAAACGCATTTAACCTTCACCAATGCAGTTAGTTCCGTCATTGGACTAATAGATGGACCCTGCACAAGACGCAGAGGTAACTAAACAGCCTATCTCTCAGCTCATATACGTCAGCATATTCACAACACAACAGTCAGGTAAGTCATAGACGTAAAGTGAGGGTTCACATTTGTGGAAGAATATTTTTTAACTCTTTCTGCATTAATCAACAACAAAATACTAAATTAAAACTTTAAAACTAAAAATAGTGTACATGGCCTTGAGAATAACTTTTGAAAAATTCGGTAAACTGTAGATTATGAGACTACGTAGCCTATTTTATGCTGATGTTTGGTATTTCTAAATGGTATTTAAGCATTATTGCTTTTTTTTATGTAATGTTAAACAAAACCATGACCACAGAACATGATTCTGATATGAGGCAAAATAAAAAAATTGTGAACCTCCCCACCGCTTTAAGTGACATTTACAGAAACTTAAAGAAATCATAAATGCTGAGTTAATTAGAGGCAGAACTAATTGGTTAAAACACAGATAAAGTCAATCCCCACATATGTAAGTAAAATCAAGAACAAAATCTCAGGCAACAAGCAAAGTTAAGACACAACAGGTCTTCCAGAACGCTATTACTGTAAACAGGGTGAGTAGAGAGGTAGATTCAGCTTCAGTCTCCTCCAATGAAAAACACACATGCAAAAAGAACGCTTATCTAATTCATGAATTTAAAAAAGCATCCTATCGGAGCAGCACTTGAGAGTAGGATCTCACAGATTACAATGAAATACAAGTTATAATAGAATGAATCTAACTTCTAACATGCAGTCCAATGACCTCTTGACCTGGCCTGGTAACACTGAGAAAACATGTAACTTAGCATACAGAGGACAGCAGACAAGCACATTTATTCTAGTTTTACTCATCAGAGGAACATTAATAATGATTCAAACATTAAAGTCCATAAAAAGGATATGTACTGCCAATGAATCCTGGAGCAATCATCAATCATGATCCCCAATCCATCAAGCTTTAAGAGGATTAGTCAAAGCAATGATGTCTTCATTTGCTGATTTGAATCACTCTTGGATAAATAATTAATTACTTTAGTAATTTGGAATGTAAAACTGAAAATTGCCATCAATGTCTGAATTTAACTGAGGGTCCAAATTTAAATAGACTTTTTTTATCTGAAGGGTAAATCAACCCTAGAGACATAACTAGATAGAGAGTCTGACATTAACCAAAAATCAATTCTAGATCTAAGTGAAGTAGAAGTATTAGAACAAATAAACTGTAACGTGTGATGATGTTTTTGTCTTAAAATCAAAGATCAAACCACATGACCTGATGACAGTCTATGTCTTTTTGTGGTATCCATAAATATTAGGCTACATAAAAGATATAATAAAATAACATAAAATAAAAAAGGAGAGGTCTTCAGGATCAGATATTGCCTCTATAATCTTACACTTAAACTTGTGCATCAAACACCTGCTGAATATTTTGAACCAAATCAAGAAAATAACCCCACAGTGATTTGCATGTAACTCGTGTAAAAACGAAAATCAGTTTTGCTATAAGAAAATAGTTTTTACGTTTAATATAATTAAACAACCCTGTTACTGAGCCAATAAACAAATGTGGAAACATTAACACTGATGACACCAGATCAGACCTTGATATCCCGTAAGCAAAAACCTTTGAAACAACAGTATTGGGATCTTTAGAAAAAAATAATGCATTAATAGCTAATCATTATGTAATAGTAACAAACAAATGAAAATGTGAAACGAAGGATAGGCTTACTGTATATACCGATGAAGAGAAATGTAGTTCACGTGTTTAATGAGCGTAAAGGTTTGTGGGGCGTGTAGTTCGGGTGCGGCTGGAGATGATAATGGGTGGAGTGCCCTCTAGTGAGTCTCTAATACAAGTTTTGTTTTTTGTTTTTTGTTTTGTTTTTTTTTGTTTTTTTGAATGCTTGAAAAACATTAACAACAAATATCATCAATCAAGCAACAACAATCCAGGGGTTTCAGTCATTTAGTCCAAGACAAGTGCCAGGTCCTTTTTCAAAGTCCTTGTTCGTATTGCTTTTAAGTTTGTTGATACCTCAATGGGCTCAAAATACGTTTTCATTTCAATTTTAAATAATAAAAAAAAGGTTTACTCTTACAAAACTTTTGTGAATATAAAATTGGCCAAGAAAAAATAAGGTTTATGAAATAAGTATTATTTTCATTTTCACATTTATGGAAACCAAAGATAACATTCTTATATGCAAATTCAAAATCTGTCTACACATAATCTTTTATAAAATCAAGAACAAAATGAACAGAAGTTTCAGGATTTACTAAGTAAAAAGCTATCATTCTTAAGCCGTTGAAGATTACACTTGTCTGGATAGCATCTATGAATCAGTTTAAAGGTAACTTTTCTCATTTTGTTTGTTATCCAAAATTTGTGGGGTACTGACCAAACTTTCTTTCATGAAATATAATTTACAAAACCATTCCAATATGACATTACATAAGGCACAGTAACAGAATCTTCCTGAAAGAGGGCTCTTGTTTTCTTATTGCATTTTGATTTAGATGATGACAGGCACTGTCTACCAATAAATGTTTTACAAGGGTCCACTAAATGACAAGTAATTGGAAAAAAAAGTCCTTTAAAAAGCATAAAAACACCTTGTGGGATTGCATCAGCAACAATAAAAGTCTTTTGGGACTAATACAAGGTAACTGACAATAAACTGTTTGGGTAAATGATGTCATTGCTACGAGATAGTGTATTAAAAATGACGTAGCGCTATCCATCTTGCTCATTTGTTATTTACAATAAATTTACAAATACTTTAAACAAACTGCTTTCAAACTAATTTTGGGGAGAATAATGAATTGAATTATTTTTGGAATAAGGCAATAACAAAATGTGGTACATGTGTCACTGTTGTGCAAAAAGAAATGTAAATTTTTAATTATTTACATACAGTACAGAATGGTTTTATTCATTCATTCATTTTCTTGTCGGCTTAGTCCCTTTATTAATCCGGGGTCGCCACAGCGGAATCAACCGCCAACTTATCCAGCATATTTTTACACAGCGGATGCCCTTCCAGCCGCAACCCATCCCTGGGAAACATTCACACACACACATTCACACTCATACACTATACGGACAATTTAGCCTACCGGCCCTACCCAATTCACCTATGCCACATGTCTTTGGACTTGTGGGGGAAACCGAAGCACCCGGAGGAGACCCACGCAACCACGGGGAGAACATGCAAACTCCACACAGAAATGCCAACTGATCCAGCCGGGGCTCGAACCAGCGACCTTCTTGCTGTGAGGCGAACGTGCTAACCACTAGGCCACCGTGGCGCCCCCAGAATGGTTTTATATATAATATAATTATATATATATAGTAATATATAATAATATATAGTAATAGTAATAATAATATTAATATTATATAAATATACTATTTTGCTGTTAAGGGTGCCACGGTGGCCTCACAGCAAGAAGGTCGCTGGTTCGAGCCTCGGCTGGGTCAGTTGGCATTTCTGTGGGTTTCCTGGTCACGTGGGTTTCCTCCAGGTACTCTGGTTTTCCCCACAAGTCCAAAGACATGCGCTACAGGTGAATTAGGTCCGTAGTGTATGAGTGTGAATGAGTGTGTATGGATGTTTCCCAGAGATAAGTTGCAGCTGGAAGGGCATCCGCTGCGTAAAACATATGCTGGATAAGTTGGTGGTTCATTCCGCTGTGGCGATCCCAGATTAATAAAGGGACTAAGCTGAAAAGAAAATGAATGAACACACCAAATGTTTATATAATTTCAAGTAGGTTTAAATGAATGAAGTATGAATGAGGTACTTTGAATGTTAGTTAATATCCTGCACTGTTATTTTTCCAATGATATTCATTTTGATGCAATGAGTCCTAATTATTTTCCTCAATGTACAGCTGCAGAATATTATTTTCTACCATTAAGCACTGACGAGCAGTTTGTATTCACAGAGCAAATGTTAATCATTTCACTTTTTTTAAAGATTGCAAATAACACTATTACGGCTAAAATATTGTGTTTTGAATTCTGCTTCTCCTGAAGTTGTGCTGATGATGAACACAACCTCAAATATCTGACAGTTTGCAAGTTTCAATCATTTCTCATAAATCGAAATTAAAATAGTCTCAACACTTTAGTAGCCTACCTAACGTGTACATATTAGTAGACTTTGACCTATTAAACTCACATTATCATTTCATGGTACAAGACTCAATTCTTGTTACTGAACTAAAACAACAAAGTGTCGACATGCATGGCATTTAAACTGGCAGAACAATATAAAGTCCTACATTTGAAAGGAACTATATGTATGTATGTATGTATGTATGTTTGTTTGTTTATTTGTTGTCTATTATTATTTTTATAAGGCCAATACATAGACATCACAATACAGAGCTGCTCTAGACCACTTTTTACTTTCTCCCACTTAGATCGAAATACCTGAATTGGCCAAAAGAGGGCATCAAAAGCATGATTTGACAGTCTGTTTTTTTAAAAGTCTGTTGGCTTGAGAAAGACGGTGATAAGTTCTCGGATACAGCATAGCACTTGTGACTGAGAAAGTGTTTTACATTTGCTCTCTTAGCTTTATTCAACAAAGCGGTATATCAAGGTGTTGTTATATCTTATTATAACTAGAACTACCGCAAGAATCTGCGTGTATAATACTTTGCTACAAGAATTTATATATTTTTGCCTTTGATTATTCTTATCGTGATTTCTGGGTCTGTTTCAGATGTCTGCTGAGTGCGGTCTCCTTATGGTGATATTTGGATTTGCCATGCTGAAGTTCATCTGCTGTTACAGTGATGGAAGTTTATTGATCGACCAGTGTCAAAGTATGGATATAAATCATGGTTCAGATCAACCTCAAGGACAAGATTCAAACCCTTTCACCGTCTTTCCAGACAGCGTGGTCGTGGACAGTTCGCAAGTGGGAAGGGAAATTACAGGTAAAATCTCTTTCTTTAAGTTTGTATATAAGGCTGGCACGCACGCCGTTTTGACTTTTATCAATTTTTATTGCTTAACAGGATATAAATTCTTGATATCAAAACTGTAATTAAATTGTTTATATGAAAGAATTATAGCAAGAGTTGCATTTCCACTAGTAGGTATATGTTAATTCTTGATACCAACAATTCAATTTCACTGGTTAAATGTTAATTCTTTGATATCAGAAACTGAAGCTCAACTAGTAAGAATTTTATCTAGCTATGTGTCACAACAGGCTGCCATTTAAATTTAATTGTACATTTCAAGAATTGATTTCATGCTACAATTCCAATTTTCCACATCAGAAATACAATTCTTACTAGTAAAAGGCTTTAGTTTTCATGTGTTACTAGTGCAAATGTCTATTATTGAGATCAACCATTGAATTGTTTCAAGTAAAAATGTTCTTCTGACATCTGATATCATGAATGCCATCAAGGAAGATATATTTTAGATATCATAATTTATATTCATATCAGAAATGAATTTTCAGATAATGAACTACAAATGCAACGTGTTGAAATACATTTGATATCAAGAAGAATTTACATTCAACTAGTGTCAATTTAATTCTTTATATGTCACTAGTTGAAATGTTAATTGTTGATATCTGGAATTATATTTCAAAATGTATTTCTGGTATCAGCAATTAGGAGAGTAATTTCTGATATCTAAACTGACTGATTTCACTTGTAACAATCACATTTATTAC
Organism: Danio albolineatus; assembly: GCA_903798035.1. Lineage (NCBI taxonomy): Eukaryota > Metazoa > Chordata > Actinopteri > Cypriniformes > Danionidae > Danio > Danio albolineatus. Next base: position 1,632,781 of record CAIGQQ010026963.1, read on the forward strand.
TGTCAGTAGTGACAATATTTAAATTTTAAAAAAATTACTAGTAGTTTAGTTGTTGATTTCAACAATTTAATTCCTGGTATGAGCAATATTATTAATATTATATAATATTATTAATTATTAATATCAGCAATATTATTTTTCATTTCATTGTTGATATTACATTTCAACTAGTTAGAAATGTATTCTTGATATCAGCAATTAAATTTGAATGGCAGCCTATGGTGACATTACAGTGAAAAGACAATTACTGAAATAAAAAAAAGGTTCATATCAGGAATTTAATTTTCCACAATCAAGAATTTCACTTTTGACATCAAAACTTAAATATTTGAGATAAACTATTTATTTTAGATGTAAACAATTTAATTGTTGATATCTACAATTGAATTGTCCTGAAAATGCCTAAAAGTCAAAAGGATTGCCATGGGCATCCTTTATCAATTCTTGCTTTGGTTGCTAGTGCAGTGCTCAACTATAGACTACAGGAAAGTGTGTGTTTAATGCTTTAGTGGTGTAAACAAGATGCCTTTTCAAACTTGTCTGCAAAATGTATAAATTTTTCTACAGTGACGCTCTCGACTTCTTCTGTTCCATTTATGGGCTATATGTTGAACGCTCGTCAGTGTGATGAGTCTAATTGTCCACCCGCTGGTATGTTTACTCTGCTTGACGGGGCGAAGAGTCTACTCCTATGTGGCGTGAGTGCTGCTGCATACACAAACACACACACACACACGCGCACAGGGGTGAACTGGCCATCAGGAGCACTGGCAAGATTCTCTATGACCTGGCATCTGATTTGGACTGCTGCCGTTAGATTTTGAAAAATAATAATAATAATTAATTTTCCTTCGGTTTAGTCCCTGATTATCAGGGTCGCCATTCGCCACAGTGGATTGAACCACCAACTACTCTAGCATATGTTTTTTACGCAGCTGATACCAATCCAGTACTGGGAAACACCCAAACACGCCCTCATTCCCACACACACACATACTGTATACAATACAGCCAATTTAGTTCATCCAATTCACCTATACCGCATGTCTTTGGACTGTGGGGGAAACTGTAGCACCCGGAAAAGGGCACATAAAAAAGCATTTTAAGAGAAAATTTGTACTTCTCTCTTTATGCAATAGCTCCTCTACTATCATCCCACTTGGGTATTTTAGCAGACAGGTAAGATGTTCACTTTGGAAGGTAGCAGAAGACTGGAGCTGTAGTGCAAACAGGAATGTGTCAGATGCAATCAGATGTTATGATTTTTGTCTTATAGTAATTATTGAACTAAGTTTTAGAAAATGATGTTTCCCGATTAATGAGGTTTAAAACTTTTTTACTCTTTCAAATGATATTTTAAGTAGCACTAGCTCTGATGCAGTAAACACACATCGGATTCAGCCAGGGAGTGACAGACTGAAGGAAAAAAAAAGGGTGTGATTTCCCAGCCTGAAATTGTCTCCTAGTTTGCCCCTGCACACACACACTAACACAGACACAAATACACACACACACACTCTTGTACAATTTTATACAGGCTTCTTAGAGCAATTGTTAAATATTATGAATTCCATAAAATCCTCTAAATTAGGGGTGCTCAATCCTGGTCCTGGAGATCTACCTTCCTACAGAGTTCAGCTCCAACCCTGATCAAACACACCTGAACCAATTAAATAGGACCTGAACAGCTTGATAATTACAGGCAGGTGTGTTTGATATGGGTTGCAACTGAAATCTGCAGGAAGGTAGATCTCCAGGACCAGGATTGCTCTAAATGCTAAATTTATAAAAGTTATAAATTCTATAAACTAGCATCGGGTGTTTATCATGTATTTATTAGGGCCAGGCTGTGGCTCAACCTGATAACTTAGATAAAACTTCGCTCCAAGTGAAATGGACGCCACAAGCACCAGGACAGTTTTTCTTCAGGTAAGAAGGCTTTACTGAGTAAGTATTTTTTATCACAATATTTTTATTGTAGTAGAGATCTTTATTAATCCCTGTGAGGGGAAACTCATTTGCCATCATTGACATCACAATACAACAAATTATTAAACAACAAATACCACAAAAACAGTACAGCAACACACTGTTTGCACCAACTACACATCACAGCACTGTAAGTTACTAAGCAAATAAGAAGAAAAGGCTGCACATTTAACATTTACACCACTTCATTAAAAAAAACACATACTGTTATCTTTTATGTTGACAGTTTGTAAACATGATATGTGATTTTCTTTTCAGATCTGCATTCATTAAAGATTTCAGTACATTTTGGCGAAAGAAAGCAATCATACTCCCGACGTCAACACCACCAACCACTACAAAAACTACCCTTTCAGCCACTACAACTAGACCTACAGCCACTACAGCTAGACCTACAACAACTACTCCTACAACCACAACAGCAACTGTAACAACTAGGAATACAACATTTACAACAACTGCGTTAAGTAAGAAAAAGTTCTTATGTTGCTGTAGGCAATATATAAGCAAATAAATATAATGAAGGGGTAGTTCACCCAAAAAAATGAAAACCCACTATCGCTAGCCTGAGCTGCTGCAGGATATATACACACACTGAAACTTTAATATCTGTAAATGCATTATTAAATGCATGAGTCTGTTTTTAAGTCTTTATATTCAAGCCTTTGTTACTAGCTATAAAAAGATGTTTTGAAATTAACAGAGGCTTGCGTTTAGATGCACAAGTAACTAGAATTAAAGAAAAATGTGATTAACAAATGAAAAGCTGATAAATGTCTTGTATCTGAACATGTCTTGATGTGTAGTTACTATACAAGTGGAATAACTAACAGTAGGAAATATAATAATTTAAAAAATGAAGCATTCTAGAGGTAACAATATGGCCACGACTCAAAGTATTTTGATTTAAATAAACACCATTTAAAATAAAATCAAGGGCAACACGGTGACGTGGTGTGTAGCCCTGTAAACTCATAGCAAGAACGTCGCTGGTTCGAGCCTCGGCTGGGTCAGTTGGCATTTGTGTGTGGAGTTTGCAGGTTCTCCCTGTGTTCTCCCCCCACATGATACTAATGCTGGGTACGGAAAGTCTTTAGACTTTAGTATAAAATTTTTCACACTTTGTTATATTGCAGCATTTTGCTAACAATCATTTAAGGGCAAGGTAATTATTTTCTTTGTTAACATTCACACAGCACTCTAAATTGACAGAAAAACACAGAATTGTTGAGGGCATGACTTTTGTGCAACTGAGGTTGCAGCGCACTCTAGCCTTAGGGCACATCACCCCTGCTGCTCCCTGTAAGTCGGTTAGCACACAGCCAGGTCTGAGGGTTACAGTGGGGGCTTATCCATTGCCTTTGGGCCTGCGGACCCCTCACTCCTCCACAGTGCACTCCATCCAAGCTTCTGGAAGCTTCTCTTCGGCTCAAAGGGCATACGCATACACAATTATCTCGACGACTGGCTTATACTGGCTTCGTCCTGGGATCAATTGATTCAGCATAGGGACCCTCTTATGCCCTCCTGGGATCTCTCTGTAGTCCTAGCTGTTTGCAGAGAGATCTGTTTGAACAACTTAACTCAATATCCTTAAAAATTCCACACCATTTAGAGACCAGGTGGTGAACCTGCAAGCGCTGCCCACGGAGGAGGCAGACCCAGCCCTTTTACGGATTTGTCCTGTCGATGCTCTTTGCCTTTACGTAGACCGTACACAGAATGAAAGATCTTCTGAGCAGCTCTTTATCTGTTATGGTGGTCGGCAGAAGGGAGGTGCCATATCAAAACAGAGCTTGGCCCACTGGATAGTAGATGCCATCACCCTCGCTTTTCTGTGTCAAGGCGAGCCAGCCGTGTTTCCTGGGGATGAGAGCTCATTCAACAAGTGTCACCTCCTCTTGGGAATTAGGATTAGGCTGGGCAAGACCTTTTTAAGATTTCATAATCTTCGAGTGGAGCCGGTTTCCTCCCAATTACGGAGTAACCCTGGTCAATTGGGAGGAAACTAAGCTCTGTGTCAAAAAAAGCTTGTGCCATGCTCCCTAACCCGGACATACATAACACTTACTCTGCTCTGCTAAAGCGAGTCCCCCATTTGGCGAACCCTAGAGAGTTCCTCTGAGGCCCCCAGCATGCGACTCAGCAGAGGAGCCATGTGCCTGGCCCAGTACAATGAACAATTGCCATCAGGTCTTCCCATTTGGGTAGCAGGTGGCCTCCGCAGCGTTTTCCCCCTTCGGTACTGTCATATTTTAAAAATCCCTAGACTAATATTAGCTAGGTAAAAGCATATTCACGACCCCTGATCTAAATTCTTTCTCAATCATTCCCATATAATGGTAATTTAAGGGCCTAGGGGATGTTGGAAGGTTGCGCCCTTGGTGATGCTTGTGTGCTCACGCTATGGTCGGCAAATTTCACATCTGGGGCGTGACAGAATTAGCTGCTGTGGCATTTTCCATACACTCTCACATTAGTGTCTGAAAACACACATCGGAGTTCACACTGAAGGGGAACATCTCGGTTAACGTAACCCATATTTCCCAAAGAGGGAACAGAGACATGCATCTGTGAAACCACAGCAGCTAGGTCTCCAACTGATAGCTGAGTGATCGGCTCTTCAGCAGCTATAGTGAAACCCTTGCTCCGCCAACTCAATGGCCCATTTTCTTACACTTCAGAGTGATTAGTTGGCTAGCAATCTCCCATTAAGTGTCTGAAGACACATGTCTTCATTACCTCTTTTGGCAATGTGGGTTATGTTAATATTTAACATTCTCATTTATCCAGAATAACACAGCTCTAGATTTGGGATCATGTATTGCGTACTTCTTAAATAATAATTACCTTTGCACCAGCAAGTCATGGACACACAAACACACACCAGACATGCGTAGCAGACACTGAAATCAGCATACAGTAGTTTTAAAGCAGTGGTGCTATCCACCACATTCTGAATTTATTTTACACACTTTGTTATAAAGTGCTCTGTACTGTGAGTGACAGCAGTCTGGATTTTGGCTTTCGCTTGAACGGTACCCTCAAAATTTTTTTTTGATGGACATAAGTTTGGGACCGTAAATGTGATTGACAACACAAGTTTGTACACAAATTGTACAATGACCTTAATACTTGTCATCTGTTTTCTTTTACTTATAGATACGTCATCACCACTGCCACATCGTGTGCAGTATATGGTATGTAGGATACACACAAACACACACACATACACACACGCATATATATATATATATATATATATATATATATATATATATATATATATGCATTCTGATAAATGGTATTATATTACAATACGCTAATGAATCAGGATGTTGCATGATTTGGTATTTGCCTTTTTCAAGTATTCATTTTGCTCTGCAAATCTGCATGTTGTAGTTATCACACGTATATTTGACTATCAACACTTTTTTATTTTACTTTTATGTGCATATTTGTACATGTCTGTGCCTGTCTGTCTGTCTGTTTACACCAGAGAAGTGGTGTGGCACTGTTGTTAATCAGCAGACTTTGTTTTCTTGGAGGCTCTTCTCTCCTCATGATCATCAAACCAGTTTCAAAGATGGTAAGTGTGTCCAAAAACACATGCACAATGACTATTTCTAAACTATTGTGTTTTTATTATAATGAGCTACCTTTAAGTTGTCACAAACCGTTGTGATGTTATTTTTTTCTATTGAACATGAAAGAAGATATTTAGAAAAATTAGAAACTGTAAACTAATACATCCAAAGTGGGAAAAACAAACACTATGGAAGTTAATGGTCACCAGTTTTCAGCATTTTTTCAAAAATGTCTTTTATGTTCAGCAGAAAAAGGAAACTCTTGGTTGAACAATCCCTTTAAATTCATTAAAGTCATAATGTTAATAACAAATACATTGTGTCTCCTCACAGCTCACCAAGATTGCATCCATCATTGAACTAGCATTTAAATTTGGTGCTACTGTCCTTGTACTAATAAAAGCTGCTCATGTAAGGATTTTTTTCTACTACAACACAGTTTACTAACTTCCTTCAAAATGAATATGTGGTTGAAGAATGGAAAGCAGAAGTTAAGGAAGAAATTGACATCTAATTTAGTTCTCATTGTTGTGTCTGTAAATGTTTGTGGCAGTACGACTGTGAGAATGCTGGTTTGCAGACTGAGTTTACTGCTTTGACAGTGACTGCAATGGTTACAAGCCTGATGCACACCATCACTGTTTTCCTTCACCGTGGACCAAGCCATGAATTGTGAGTTATCTTTACAGGTTTTTGTCTGCTTTTGATAAGAGAAACGGAGAGCCCCAGACCTAAACTAACTCATCATTGATTAAAGCAAAATTGTAATGCAGTTTTACTGTTCTGACTCTTCGGCTTATAGGGCCAGAATTACAAAACAGGTCAAATTATCATGAGATCAAAATTATACAAAATTGCAGATGAGAGTAGAATGTCCTACAAGTGAACTAAAGACAGTGTTAAAGAAAGAACGACTTTTTTTTTCAATGAGTCTTTAGCAAATCCTGACAGTAGCTTTTTAACGTACAAGGTTTGTCGACACGTTGTTAGTGTCTGACTCATAGTCTCATTCATACAGTAATCTCACGCATTTAGTAAGAACAAGAAATTTTCTTAATATAGGGACTGCAGTATCTGTACATCGATACTCATGAGACATTTTTTTGGTATAGATATTTTTTTTAAATTAATTGGTATTAAAATTATATTAATAAAAACTGTGTTTCTGAAGATTGCTGTTCCAAACACAGTAGGTAAATTATAAGAAATTATTTTATCAATAATCTATCTAAAATACCATTTTAGAATAGTCCTTTAAGTAAAATGATTGGGCGACGCGATGGAAAGAAAATGCATGAATGAATATAAAATTATTGTTTTTTTTTCCTAAAGCTGAACATTATTATACAACACACACACAATAATCGCATGTGCATTACATACACATTTAAGGAATTGTTAAGAAATTAAATGTCTCTGGAAGTGGTCAAAAGGGGACAAGCTTACAAAGCTTTAGACTCTGTTAAGATCTGTTTTGAATTGACAAAAACACATCTCTTACATATAAGAACTGCTGTATTTTGAATTTATTGGTCAAAAACATTATCTTACAGAAGAAAGTGTTGGATTGGTTCTCTCGTAATAGTTGACCTACTGAATACACTCATTACAAGTAAGTTTTTTTTCCCACATAATCACCCTTTAATTTGTTTGTTATATCATTACAAATGTTAATTAAGTGACCTAATTTTCTATAATTGGCATAGGTGTAAAACCTCTTAAAAGCTCAGGTTAAACTAATTATGTTTTTCATCATCTTCTTTTTTTCTAACTATAGGCATCTCAATATTCTATGGGCTATGGTGGTTTCAAGAGAGCTGGATGCCGATATTAATGGGAGTTTATGTTTTTTTGGAGTTCATCCTTTACCTGGGAGCAGTTTGCTTTCAACAGATGGATAAAATCAAGGCAGAAAGAGACGGACGTAAGTATATTTATATAGTTCTAACTTGCTAAAGGCATGCATGAATTTCAGACACAAACATAAAGACTTTTTAGATTTGTTCTGTTGTCTGTCTGCATTGAAAAAGGATTAGAGTGTCTCATTAGATTGTATTTGTATTTTACAGAAAATCGTACTGTTCTGGAAAACAGGGTATGTGAACTTTACATCTGTCCTAACTTATTTTTATACATAGTCATTCCAGTTTTAGTCAATGTGCTTAAAAGGATAGTTCATCCCCCAAAATGTTGTTTATTTATCCTCCTACAAGCTATGCTATTTTTCTCCTTCAGTCGAACCTTAAATAATATTTTTAGCAGAAAACATTTATAAAAGATAATGCCTCATTTCAACTGAGTGGTATGGTGCAGTACAGAACAATTTAATATGGTTTGGTACGGGTCAACCTGATCTGGTATGCATTACTTTCCACGACCAACAGTACCATTACTTGGTAGGTGTAGTCGTGGTGTACAACAGAAAGTAGAGATTGACGTCACTCTTGTCTAAAAAACATAAACATGTGGGCTGTTCACTAATTTATGGCGCATTCATTGATTTTCCTTCGGCTTAATCCCTTATTTATCAGCTGTCGCCACAGTGGAATGAACCATCAACTATAACGGCTTATATTTTATGCAGCAGATGCCCTTCCAGCCGCAACCCAGAACTGGAAAACATCCATACACTCTCACATTCACACACACTCATACACTACAGCCAATTTTGTTTACCCAGTTCACCTATAGCGCATGTTTTTGGACTGTGGGGGAAAACCAGAGCACCCAAAGGAAACCCACACAAACACGGGGAGAACATGCAAACTCCACACAGAAATGTCCACTGGCCCAGCCGGAACTCTAACCGGTGAACTTCTTGCTGTAAGGCAACGGTGCTAACCACTAAGTACGGCACACCCAAGTTCATTAATTCAAATGTAAACTCATACAAATAGAGAGGATGTGGCACACCTCATGCTTTCCACATGTTTAGCATAAGATGTGAATGTCGCCACAAACAGCAACAGCAGATTCTGTTCCTGTTTCTAGGCATGTGGCTTTTTATCATAAGATGCCAAGCTTGCTTTGAGGTTTGTTTGATCATTGTTCTACTATAGAGTCATGTCTTGATTGTGTACCTAAATATGGATCTTATGGTGTTGTTCCCCTGGCTTTTTACACACATAAGAGACGATTCTCTGTAAACCAATAGCACTCAGCAGCAAGTCTTTTTGTGCCATACTGTTGTGCTGTGTACACTTACGAGTACTATTTTAGTGTTTTTGACAATCCAAATGGACACAATGGAAATTGGACACACAGTGTACTGTGCTGTACTGAACCTTACCGCTCAGCAAAATCCATTAGTGAATGACTACCAACATCTTTTGAGGCAATAAAATGTATAAAAACAAATACAGGCAAAACAGAATTAATTCAATGACTGCTGGCAATATGTTTAAAAATATTTTGTGGTCTGTGCAAAAACTAAAGAATTATGAGATAAATGCTTTAAATGCTACACAATAAATATATATATATCTTTTTTTTTTGCAGAAAATCCTATGGCTTTTCATGTTTACCATTTGTTTAGTGTTTTATGTAATGTTAACAGTTGCACTTGTTGTCGGAGTGTCTTCGCAGGTAATGAAAAATTGTTGAAGGAACTTTAGCAAAGTTCTTTGGTTGGCAGACGTTTGCAACAGTTTCAAAATTTTCCTATAGTGTGTTTCTACCAGGATTGCCGTGGGTCATGGGATTTGTGGAATATCATGGAATAGGAGGCCTATTTCAGACATTAAATGTCAGGGAGTTTTATATGTATTTTTGTGCAAGTCATGGAATATCAGGGATATTTGCTTGCATTTTAAATTTTACTTCCCTTTTATTAAGCTTTTCTATCACATAGTTTCTCTTGTTTTGACTATTGTTATGGTTTTTATTCCTTTCCCAATTGTTGACACATTCAAATGCAGTCATAAGGATATACCTGTTAAAAACTGTCTGTTGCGGTTTACCTCCGCTCAGAGCTCAAAATTCAGATTTAGATTAGTGCGTCCTAAAATTATTTTGCTGCAACCTTTCACACTTTGCATGATTATTTGCAGCATTTTTGTGTTAACTATCAAAAATACGTAAATTTAGTTTTAAATAGTTAGTTCTTCATTACTTTGTTTACCTCAAGAACCACTAGTCTCTTTATTCATTAAAAGAGAAAATGTTTACCTATAATGTTTACCTTTAACTATATAGAATGAAAATAAACAGTGCTGTAAAATCTCTTCAACAAAAGCATATTAAAGTTGCAAATTTTAGCAAATGAACCAATGAACATAGCCTTCGTCAAATAGGCTTTGGCAAAATGTGCATTGCAACAATGTCACAACGCTTTTAAAGCGGGTCACAAGCCTAAGAAAAAGTACAGTGCATATGTATATATTTAACAATGCAAATATAATGTTATTTAGGATAAAACAATCCAGACGGTGCGAAAGGAATTTGAACAGTGTCCTGGCTGCATAAACAAATGTCAGGAAATCTGTGGCAATCAAAAAAATTTCCTCTAAATTTTGCACCATTTGCTTGATTGTGTGTTATATTCAATGGTCGTAGAATCACAAAATTCAGGAGGAACTGCCCAACACAACAGCTACCTGTTTTTATTATAGGTCATGGAAAGCTTTTTAGTCAGTTGAAGTCAGAGATTTTGACATTTGGCTTAGTGTTTGAACCCTGTGCTACTTTAGTGTGTATGTAACTTTATAAGAACCTACCTAGCCTTTGCACATGATCCAATTTAATGCCCAATGTTCTTTTGTTTACAATTATGTTAAATCATGCATAGATATTTATATTATTATACTTTTTTTGTGATCTGACTTAAGTACTGTGATAAACCTTTTTTTTATCCTGAAATAAAAAACAACCTTACGAAAAGCGATAATGTTTTTGAATGTTGCTGTCGAAATAAAGGTCATGTAATGTTATGAGTCCTAATAGCGTTAAAGTTTCAGCAAGTCTGCAACACTCAAATGCATAACAATGTGTGTTAAATAAAGACATGCCAATAAAAATTACATTTGGTTTCTAATTGTCTTGCTGTATCTTGTCACTAAAATATAAAACTAAAACAATGATGAACTACTACACCACAAAATAAACAAAGAATATTTTGCATGACACTTCCTCGTGAGTCAATCAGTCCATCAACACAACACTAATAATTCATGCTGGAGAAAAACAATTCAAACTTCCTGGTTTGTCTATCAACTGTTCACTTCTCTGCCCACTTTTCCCAGCCCTTTGCTGTGCAATTAATGCATAGCAAAACTGAGCGCAAAGCTAAGCTGATTTGACTATTCACACATTTAAAACAGATTTTAGCTTTTCTAACAATAAACCATCATGTCCGCTCAATTTATGATTTATAGATATGCAGCGAGCACACAAGTCTGCTTTTATCCCTTAATTTGCGTTCTAAAATTAGCATGCCAGAAGCATTTTTCTCATTAAAAAAAGAAAGACGACATTCAAGAGTTATGAGCCAACCCAACCAGATTTTCGGTGAGTCACAGGATTAAAAACTGATTTGAATACGAGTATATGGAAATCTGACAAGACAATCCTACAAGACTGTACTGTACAGCTTTAATAAGACAGTATCATGAAAAAAAATTATTGCAACACAATTGGGTTAAAAATAACAAATATTAAGAGAAATTGTTCATGTGTTTTTTCTATAATATCACAACACCACACAATATTAAATACATCATTCATTCATTTTCTTTTTGACTTGACTTTTTGAGTCCCTTTACTAGTCTGGTGTCGCCACAGCGTAATGAACTGCCAACTTTTCCAGCATATGTTTTACGCAGCGGATGCCCTTCCAGCTGCAACCCATCACTGGGAAACACCTTTACATTCTCATTCACACACACTCACACACAAACACTACAGACAATTTAGCCTACCCAATTCACCTGTACCATATGTCTTTAAACAGTGCGGGAAACTGGAGCACCCGGAGGAAACCTTACACGATCGCAGGGAGAACATGCAAACTCCACACAGAATAGCCAACTGACCCAGCCTAGGATCGACCCAGCAACCTTCTTGCTGTGAGGCGACAATGCTACCCACTGCGTCACCCAACATTAAATATAATTAATTCTTAATTTATTATTTTTGTTGTTGGTTTTGCAATTGCATCCTGGGATGTATGATGAGAACATGCCAAATTTGTTACACCTTTTGGATCCTCTCAAACTCAAATAAACAGCTGTGTGTTTCAAAAGACTTTACATTGCACAAACTATTGAAACATTTTATGATTTATTGGAATTTTAAATATTTATTGGTATTTTATTGCAAATGAGGGGACCCAGAAGAATAAAGAATGGCCTCAATTATTGGTTCTTCAGGTCTGGAGGGAACAGAAACAGATTGTTTTTCTCCCCTTTTTAATATTGTATTTACTTCGAAAATTTGACTAAGTAAATTTACCATTTGCACGAGGTTCACACACACACATCACTTAAACTACTGCCAAAAGCACTTTACACTATCTGACTCTGAATCTTCTTCCTGGACCACACTTATTACTTACCCGCAGGATTTCATAACATTTCCATGAAACGAAACTGAAAGGCCCGCATTTACAGGGCCCTACCCATTATTTTACAGTCTATAGGCCCTACCCATCCATCCTGTGTGTGGCTTGACTTGGGTTTGATTTGATTTTACCAATGAAATGTATGTTAAAACTTTTTATAAAAGCTTTTTTTTTGACGTGCAGCACAGAAAGTCATTCAGGTCATGTAGCGAGCTGTTAAGCCGAAGTCTCTGTAATATAACTTACAGTTCACTAAAACTGAAATTCCAAGGTGTAACACAAACTCCACCACAAAAAAAATGTCCTCGCATACATTGTCTGGATCCACACAGATTAAAGATAAATGCGGTTTAAGGCATATAAAACTATCGTTTATATCATTTTTAAGATATAGATAGCCTACATGACGTTAAACCTGACGTTTGTTCAAGAAATGCTCATGAAACAAACCGCGCTTTAATATATTGAATTGTCCCATGCATGAGTAAATAAACCATAAACATGTTGAGGAAAAATATTGTAATTTGTACCTGTTTAATGTTTACGCCTTTACCAAAACTGGACCAGTGGTTGACGGTGTAGTAGCGGACGCCATCTTACGGCAAGACGCGGGAATTCATTCATTCGCCATGAACCGCACGGAGCATTATGGGTATCGCTGTAGGAATAATGTTCTCTGTAGGTTTTAGATTAGTTTTGCATTAACAAATGTAAATCACACACAAAAAACATGACAAAAATGAACTCATAACAACATACTGATATTTAATTAGAATTGAAGTCACACAAATACAAAAAAACTGAAGACAAACTAAAAAAATCAGTGCAAACTTCAGTCATTGACACCTGACCTTTAAGAAATTGTACAACTTATTCAAAAGCTGGTTAATATTGTAAGCCAAATGCTGTTGCATTATTATTATTTTATTAAATGATTAAGTATATCACTCACACACATATAAACAAAGAAAATCTATTTATATAAAACATTTATAAACAAATAATTTTTTTAAAAAACCTCTTTGGAATAAAGTCCCTTCTGTACATTTATGTGGTCTGCACATACATTAACTACAGTAATAGAACCGCATCATTTTTAATAAAGGTTAGACTTCACAGCCCTCCTGTTCAATGTTCTCCTCCGCAGCCACCGGCAGGACGAGGTGAGAAATCCTGCTCCACAGTCCACTCAGTTTATCCAAATCCATTTGATTAAACTTAGCAGATTTAGCTGAGGTAATAAACTTCTGTTTCAGGTGGTCAAGCACCATCTCCTCCACTCGGCTCAAACTGACCGACGGGTCTATTTCATCCACTGAAAGCTTCACAGTAAACACCAGGAAAACTTTTTTGTAAGCTGCCGTCTCATGGTCACAATACCGATAGAATATGAGTGTAGATCCAGGCGGGAGCTCCTCAAAATGGTGCACAACAGCTGCAGGTTTATCACCTTCAAAGGCTTTTTTCAGCACTTCATCAATCTCCAGCTTGACCTGATCACTATCCAGGGCGCTTTTGGAGTTCCCGTTGATTTCCAGGATCGAAGCGTTATGGAAAGCAGAGAACACTGTGGCCAAGCGTCGAGCAAGACAGCTTAACGTCCTTTCAGCTCGAAGGCCAGCAGTCAGAAGTACACTGACCGGTTCAGTGGGTTTCACCGTCTGCAGGTGACCCTTCAGATGTTTCCCACTCCTCTTCCAGAACTCAGAACGCTGACTGGGAAAAACAGTCTGTAGACCTGTTAAGTCCGCTGCAAAATTCTTCAGTGTTTTAGAATGAACCACGTCAGTTTGAGGCAAATGGACACAAATAAACTTATGATAGATCAAACAGCCGGAAACCAGCAGTACAGTCAATATCAGATGAAGTAGGAGAACTCTGCAAATACACCACATCCAGCCTAGAAAAACAAGATATTCTGAATTAACACCACAATAAATGGAGCTAAATGAATTAGTTTGTTTAAAGGGGTCATGAAATGCACCACCAACTTATCCAGCGCATGTTTTATGCAGCGGATGCCCTTCCAGCTGCAACCCATCACTGGGAAACATCCATACACTCTCATTCACACACATACACTATGGACAATTTAGCCAACCCAATTCACCTACAGTATACCACATGTCTTTGGACTTGTGGGGAAAACCGGAGCACTCGGAGGAGAACATGCAAACATGCTCCACACAGAAATGCCCACTGACCCAGCCGAGGCTCAAACCAGCGACCTTCTTGCTGTGAGGCGATCGTGCTACCCACTACGCCACTGTTGCACCTGAATTTTTTATTTAGCTTGGCAATGATTTCAATTTCAATAAAAAACACCAGCATGTTGAGAATAATTCATCAAAAATTTGGTTGTGAAATGTCATTAATAAAGAGTTGTACATTTAAAGTAAACTTGTCATGCAATTCTGATTCTGAAATCTTTAGGATGGCTTTGGAAATTTTTATAATTACTTTACACCCAATGACAGAACATTGAAGAGTTTGATATATTTATCCAACACCAGTCTCTTCTGATGGAACGATACAATTCTTCAAAACACAACTTCTTGATTATTTTAAGACTCATGTTATCAGTGGTATAGAAAAACACTGTTATATCGAAATTGGGAGTTAGATTTGAGTTTTAAGCTAGAACAATGTTTTTTTTCTTGCATATTAAATATCAAGAAGGTTTTGGTTCATTTCATGACCTCTGTAAATCATGAAGAATGAATAGAAAACTCAAACAGTACCTCGAGTGGGAGAGGCTGGACTTGCTTTTGAGATGACTGGCTTCTTTTCTGAAACACAAAGTAAAAATTGTGAGTTACTAAAATACTGCCAACTGTACTTAACTTATTCTAACAATTCTAAACTTACCAAGTTAGAACTTTTAAGCAATATTTGTTAATGAAATTATATAAAACTTTAATAAATCATGAGAAAAGTGAGTGAAATCAAAATATTTCACCTGTGTTTTTGTGATGTGCTGTTTGATTTGTCGTGGGAGGAATAAGCAATTGAGATGCGTTCCAATTCCCAAAACGAAGAGCATCTATAATAAAGGGATTAAAAATGACTTTAAACACTCCTTTAGCTCAAACAGTAAAGGAAAACTGTTATTTTACTGATTTTTACTTCTACGGTAATCTTTTACCATTCACCGCGACAGGATTCTGATTAGTCATTCTACTCCTGGTTATCCTGATAGCTGAGGGAGCTACAATGAAAAGTCAACAAATGAGTTTGCGTTTTGCATTATGTAAAAAATTAAAGGTATTTATCAGAAATGATAACAAACCTTGATAAGTCGTTTCTGATCTTATATTTACTGTTTTGGGTTTCCTGTGTGTCTCTTGATCCTCTGTTTTTTCACGCATGGGCCTTTGTCTCACTGCTGAAGGCCTTTCTTCTTTACCAGACAGGGCTGAGGAAGCCACAAAAGAACTTTAATATTACCTGTTTAAAATTATTTGACACAGACTTCAGCTGCTTAACAAACCTTGAGAAGTTGTTATTGATCGGTTTGGAATGTTGTGTTTGTGTATATCAGGGTCCACAGAATATTCATGAATGGACCTTCGTCTCTCTAGTACAACCTTACTTTCCAGATTTTCTCTCCATACTGGGACAGGATGCACTTCTTCTCTCCTAGATGTGGCTGAGCAATCCACAGAACAGATTTAAAATCACCTATTTAATACTATTTGGCATAAATCGTATGCCTCTTACCATGAACCTGTGTCATCTTGGTCTCGTCCTGCTCAGCATCCTCACTCTCATCCATTTCTTGATCCTGATCTTCACTCTCATCCATCTCCACATCGTTGTGGGTAAATCCATCCCCTTTCTCATTTTTATCTCCTGCAGTTTTCTCCTCTTTAATCTTTTGTTTCTTATTTGGTGATTCTGTGTTGGATTTAATGAGAATGAGCACAAACAGTAGCACAACAAATACACCTTATCTGAAAACCAATGTGTAACACAAAATTTCTTTAAATTAATTTCATATACCATCATCATTCCCGTTCTCAAGGCTGTTGGACTCCTTGGATCCATTGACCACTGTGGATTGCCCTTCGTCTTTCAACTGATTCCGGACTCTTTTTAGTCGGGGCCGAAGATCAGCAACAGATGAACCTATGATAGAAGATGAGCTCAATAATAATTGCCGGGGGAAAAAGCCAACAAACAAGCCCTAATTTTTGTGCTTTAGCATCATCAGAAACAGATACAATGTATTATGTTATAATCTACACTAAGTATACATAGACATTAAGAACCTACTATACATGTTAATCTTTAATAATAATGCTTTTTAATGTTTTGTTTTGTAAATGTTACAAAATGTATAACTTGCACAAAACGACTGACTAAAAAGGAAAAAAGAAAATGAAAGTGTTAAATTAACGTAGGCTGTTTAGCTCATGCTATCCTATTGATATTTTAAGCTCACTCTAGATAGTAAAACCCCATTAGTTTAACGTTATGTCCATCTTGTTATTGTTTTTCCACAAAAAATATATAACTCTTCAACGTTAACGTTACTTAGAAGGCGAATAACGTTATCGTGTCTGTTAACGACAGTTAAAAGTAGCATACGAGGTTTATGAAGATCAAAATAATTATAATAAACATCAAGTGAGTAAAGAATAAATGTACAAAAACATATATCGTGATTTTTTGTTTCATTTTAGGACAAGTACACCCAGAATCTAAACACAAACATTAGGTCAATTATCATTACAATTTGCGCTAAGCACAGACAGTTTCCTTACATATATTTTTTTAATAGGGAAGGAAATATAAAATAGTTTACCAGTCGTCGGTTACTGATTCGCTAATTCCGCTAACATTAGGGATGGTGCGTATTGCATGTCAATCGCTTTCGGTTTTTATGCACATTAAGCGGTGTGGAAATTCAAACCTGTCTTCGATGTCTGTCTTGTGCTTCTTCTCGTTGTTCTACCCCCATCTTCTTTCGAATCACCGGAGTCCATTTCTTCAATATCGCACTACTTTCAACAAACTTCTTACTTTTGCTCTGCAGCTGAACCCGGAAAACGGAAAATCAACGATGGTCTTCGTCGGAGCGACTTCGTTGGAGCACAACGGAAGCTCTTCCGGAAACAGTTCACAATAACCGTCAGTTTCACTTCTGTAAATACGTTACTACCCTACCAACCGTTTATTCGTCTGTTGTGTCTCCTGTATTTTACACATAGACTGTAAAAGATGGGTTTTACATTACAATCACGTAAACAAAATTCTAATAGACAAATTAATTTATTAAGGCACATTAACTTTGTCTAAAGCAGGAACAGCTCAACCAGGCATCAAATATCATCTATTCGTTCTTCCGTTTCATTTACAGATTAAAAATAGCATTAAAACATAATTTAAACAATTACAGATATACAAGGAAATATAGTACAGCCATACAAATGTGGAAACTTCATTACAGCCTTCTATTTAAACTAATTTATATTTAAACTGAAGTGTATTTTTTAAATTGAGGCCCATCATCCACTGAGAAGAAAATTACCAAATAACCATGAACCTTCATTTTGAGCGGCATTGCTCCAGTCTGGTATGAAGTAGTAATTTGTGCAAAAAAGTAATAAAATCTGGCTGATTTCAGAAAGGTTTACCACAGCCCACACAGCCCTGTTGCTCAATTCTCTCTTCTGCGACCACTGGCAAGATGAGATGTGAAATCCTGCTCCACAGTCCACTCAGTTTGTCCACGTCCATTTGATTAAACACCGCTGACTTGTCAGAGGAGACAAATTTCTGTTTTACATGATCTTGAACCATTTCCTCGATTCTTCCAAGATTGATATTGGGTGGCACTTCTGCTTCTGCATCGAGCATTACAGTAAAAGCCAGGAAGACGTTTTTATAAGCCGCATTTTCATGGTCACAGTAACGGTAGAAGATGAGAGTGGATCCAGGAGGAAGCTCCTCGAAACGGTGGATAACTGCTGCAAACTTTTCACTCTCAAACGCTTTAATCAACTCACTGTCGATGTCCAGCTTGACCTGATCGCTGTCTAGTGACGTTTTGGCTTTTCCGTCAATGCTTAAAAACGTAGAGTTTCGTGTAGCGGAAAAAGCTTGAGCCAAACACTGAGCCAGACAACCAAGTGTTTTTTCGGCACTACGGCCAGAGGTCAGAATAAGGCTGACGGGTTCAGTGGGATGCTCAGTCTTTAAGTGGCGTCTGATGTGTATAAGACTTCTCTTCCAGAGCTCTGGACGCTGACTGGGGAAGCTGGCCTGAAGTTTTTCCATTTCCTGATTGAACACTTCCACCATGTCGAGCTTTTCTGGTAATTTGTTTGGAGTTGAGCCAGAAAAGTGCAGATAATAACCACAAACCACAGATACAAGGATGACAACAATTCCGATCAACGTCAGATCTGTAAGAAGGGGAGATATTAAATCACTGTCTCTGCAAAATCATTCAATAGTCATTGTAACACTATGGAAAGGAACAAAGAACCACTCACTACTATCTGTTCCTTCTCTGATCTGTTGTGATCTTTGTTGTGGAAGTCCAGAATAGGGGGGATGTTGAGGCGATCCTGGTGTATAAAACACAGGCAGGTTTTAAAGGTTTTATTGTAAGAATGCTCCTTTTAAAACAGCAAACAATATTTACCAGAAGTTTATTGTTATTATTATTTTCATTACTACTACTATTACTACTACTTATAATAATAATAATAATAATAATAATAATTGTTTTCATCCTGCAAACATAGAAAGCAATCAAATGCAATAATCAGCCTTATTATTCTTAGAGAAAATACCTTCTTCTTTAATCTCAGGCTCCCTGACATCCCCTTCATCTGTCCTTTTCTGAGTTTCAGATGTAGAGTGAGGCTGTTTTTTGACCCTAGAGTCACTGGGAATCTGTGTCATCTTCTCTGTGTGTCAGACGAGGAAAAAAAAAGTGTTGTTCAATAATAGCGCCTTAAAGCATTACAACAAACATAATCCAAAAAGATACCGTAAACGTGACGTCCATAATGCACTTTTGAGTTTAAATTAATGAAATAAAAATTTAAAACG
>CAIGQQ010026963.1:1667470-1707066 GCA_903798035.1 Danio albolineatus
AGAATGACCGTTCATTTTGAAGTGGCGGCTGGCTTGACCGCAGTGAATCACGTAGGATTCTGGCTCTATGTGCAGAGATCCTGCAGGAAAGTATCACACAATTTTATGCTGCTAGCACTTTCTGCTTGCAGGATTTCTGTAAGCAAGTTGTGTGGTGATTGTGTAACATCCTACAGAAATGATAAGACTCCTGTGGGAAGTAACATTTATGGTTTTGTTGGAATGTTAATGTTTATTTCTGATAAGTCAAAGGATTTTCTGGAATGTTAATGTTTATTTCCGAGAACTCAAAGGATGGTAAAGTATAAACATCCCGTAAATAAGGATGTAAAAACGGGTAGCACATATTGTCAGCTTCAAATATCTAGCAAAATTAACTACTACTAGTAGTTCTACTTGAACAGTGTAGAAATATACATATTTTTTTATAGCAGCTTCAAATGTCTATCAGAAACTACTGCCTTAGTTTTTATTTAAAAAAATTCATTAGTTTTATATTTAATTTGTTTATTAGAGTTCATTCCGATTTACATTTGAAGCCGTCAGTATGTGCTACCCGTTTTAACACCTCATTTTGAGGAGATTGAGTTCATTCTGATAGACATTTGAAACTGACAAGATGTGCTAACCCTGTTTTTCTTTTAGATTAAATATGACAGATTGAGCAGCCAGTAGGACATTCTGATGAGGTAGCACAGATCGTCAGAACACCGGCACTGGCATACCAGGTTTGGCAGAGGTGGCACTGTCTTATAGGCGGCACTCAAGACTTGGAGCGGATATCAAATGTAGTATTTGGCCCAGATGTTAATAATGTATATGTGGGCCATGTAAATTTGGCCTATCTTGACCCACTTTTAAAATATGTATAATTTTTTTTGTTAGTTATTACCAATCAGGCACCTTCGAAAAAAGCACACCCTTAAAGAGAAATTCTTTATGGGTTTATCAAATCCATTGCAGTTGGGAAACACCAAAATATCAGGCCCAGTTATGGGTTATTAACTTGGCTGAGGCTTGGCCTAGATATGATCCATGTTTGGCCCTTGTCTGGAAGCCAGATTGGTTCAGTCATGTACCTTAATTCACTGCGGCATGTGGGCCAAGCAAATGCTGAATGTGAGGGCCAGATCTGGGCCAGAGAAATATTGCTATGTGGGATTGAAGCAGTAGATTGGGGCATATTCTATAAAATACTTAACTGTTCAGCTTGTCTGCAATTTTTCTGTACACATAAGAAGCCCCTAAACATCACATTTATCATTATCAAATAGCTAAATATTATTGCAGAACCAACCATTAATGACCACTTCCCAAGGTGAACAAATAAAATTAGTGTCCAGCTGTAAGTATTAAGGCTTTTTACTTGATCATGAGCTTTCCTTCAAAGCACACATAGCAAACCTAATTCACAAATTGAGAGTTAGACTTGAGTTTTACTATCCAAATTAATCCTGCTTTCCTCTTAAAGCTCGTAAACATTTGGTGTCTGCACCATTTTTACCATCGCTTGACTATGGTGGTGATGTTTTATAAATGGATGCCTCAACCAGCCTTTAAAAACTGTTCATTATAGCGCTCTGAGGTTTGTTACAGGCTGTCATAGACTGTTTCACCATTGTGAACTGGATGACTCTGGTCTACAAGGCTCTTCTCGGTCTGGCGCCTTTATACCCATGTTCCCTTCTTTATAGGTCAAAAAGCCACAATGCCATAGGTTCAAGTGAATTTTATCACTTGTCTCTTCCCCGGGTTCAAACTAAAATAGCAAAGCAGTTTCATCCTAGAATACTCTTTCGCTCTGAACTGAAAATGTCTGAGCTCATCCCGATTACTAATAACAAACAACAACAATCCATTTCTCAATGCATGGGTTATTAAAATATTGTAATGTGGTATGGCTGAAAATGGCTATTTTTATATTATTATTATTATTATTATGTAAAAAAAAATCCACAAATTATGTGCTGCAGACTACTTGGCCAGGTCAGTTTTTAAATGAGATCTTGATTTCAATGTGTGTGTTTTTTTTACCTGGTTAAATAAAAAAATAGTGTATTAAAACAAGATATTTCTCCATTCATTTTCCTTCAGCTTAGTCCCTGATTTATCAGGGATCACCACAGTAGACTAAACCACCAACTACTCTGGCATTTTTAACACAGGGAATGCCCTCCCAGCCGCAACTCAGCATCATACAGGGAAACAAACACTCACAGTCACACACACGCACACGCTCATACACTATTGCCAATTTAGTTTATTCAATCCACGTATGCTGCATGTCTTTGGACTGTGGGGGAAGCCGGAGCTACTCCAAGATATTTAACAGTGCATATATTTAAATCCACAACAATAACAAAAATATGCATAAAACATAAAAAAAACGTTAATATAAAAACAGATCAGTGTACATTAAAAAACATAATAATCATTACTGTGCATATATAAAACAGAGCTGTTTGTCAATGTACATGTATTATCTGCATGATAAATAATGATCAGAGTACAAATATGATGTAAAATCAGTCACATAACTGTACACATAATTCTCCTTAGATAAATGTTATATAGATTGGACATAATTTTGGAAATTTATACACGTCAGTCAGTTGAACTTGAGGTCAAAGAGGATTAATTGAAATTGGAATGCTCCTGAGCTACGTACATGATCGCTATAATTATATAATTTAAAAAAAAATACATTTATGATGGGTTCAATGCTGTCTTAAGGCTTATTTTAGTTCATAATAACCCAAGATATGTATAATTTTCTACCATTTATTTAAAATTTCTCTCACCTTAAAAGCACTTTCTCTGTTCCAAAAATGAACAAAAATAAATTTTTAATTAAACATGCTTAACAGTTAGCAGATAATTCTCTTCTAGTGTTCTCACGTTGAGAGGTACTAATGTGACAACAGCTTAAAACAGGCTTTCCACATCTCCCATTTCCACCACAACAGTCTTGAGCTGAGAGTAATACTCAATGGTCACTGCACCGTTCTCCTTTCCAAAACCTAAAAGAAAAGCGGAAGATGACAATACATAATATATCTAGTACTAGCCAACAAATTTGGCAGAACAGAACACAGCTCGTGCATGGAGCTCTTCTAATGAGACGTTCATCTAAAGCAGCTGTGTTAAATATGAGAAACACTTATATAAATGCCTCAATCAGAATTAAGATGCTCAAAATAAATGTAACTATAATCGGTTTGAGATGGGTGAGATAAACCTTTCTATAAACTGAATTAAACAAAATTATTCCATGTAAATGCTTTAAACCAATTACTTCGCTTCTAAGTCATGATTTGCCACAGCAAGATATTCCCCACAGCTCAAAATAGCATGTACACAGCTGTTCGTGACTGTGATTGTAAATATGTGTCACTTAATGCGTGCAAAGTGAGCCTCATGGTTTCGCTCACTCAACAGCTATCCTTTCAAAAGAGTGTATCATGCTTTAAAACTCATGCAGCTTCTCAAAACTCAAAACTTCGCATCCATTATTTCCTTATAGCCTTACCTTAGCATTACCTTCCAGCAGTTATGCTTACAAAGTAAAGCTGTCGTTTGGTTAAGAGCAACAGTTTAAAAAGACTTCATGCATAAGAAACCATGGCAGGCAGACATTCCACCCTGCAAAAGCTCATTTCAAACAAGCTCGTTGCAATTGGTGTGTATATATTCTGAATCAAAGAGGCACATGTAAACGCATCAGATCTTCAATTGGATCAATCAAATATTTCAATTGGACTGATTTTAATTAGAATTACACAGGTGAATGTGTAGCGAAGGTAAACGTGGAGTACCTGACATCTTATAGCCACCAAAAGGAACTTCCACAGGGCAAACATTGTAGTTGTTGATGTAGCACGTTCCTGCTTGAAGGTTTGCAACAACTCTGTGGGCACGTGCAATATCCCTAAACACAAAGCACAGAGAAATGTTTAAGCGTCACATTATGCTATTTTAAAGATTGAGTGAAAATTGTGAGCCTAGCAGTGCTGTGGACAGTGTTGAGTGAAAGTGTCTTAAGGGGTCAAAAGTAAATTAGGTGAAGAACATATCATTAGCTTAGTATAAAAAAGTAGGAACCATTTAAAAGTCAATAATACAAGCATGTATGCTTTCTGATAATTGTGAATGAGTTTTATTAAATATTTTATTTATTCATTTATTTATGTATTAATCCTGAAACTACTCATGAATTGAAAAAACAAAACAAAAAAACAAAATTGTCTACTTAGGCTAAAAAGACAACACACCGGCCACTTTATTAGGTGCACCTGTTAACATGCAGCATCAGAATGGGAAAAAAGGGTGATTTAAGTGGCATGTTTGGTGGTGCCAGACGGGCTTGTCTGAGTATTTCAGTAACTGCTGATCTACTGGGATTTTCAAACGCAACCATCTCTAGAGTTTACAGAGAATGGTCCGAAAAACAGAAAATATCCAGTGAGCGGCAGTTTTGTGGGTGCATATGCCTTGTTGATGCCAGAAATCAGAGGAGAATGACCAGACTGGTTCAAGCTGATGGAAAGGCAAAAGTAACTCAAATAACCATTCGTTACAACAGGTATGCAAAAGAGCATCTCTGAACGCATAACATGTCCAACCTTGAGGTGGATGGGCTACAGCAGCAGGAGACCACACCGGGTGCCACTCCTGTCATCAAAGAACAGGAAACTGAGTGTGAAATCACACAGGCTCACCAAAATTGGACAATAAAAGATTAGAAAAACTTTGCCTGGTGTGATGAGTGTTGATTTCTGCTGTGACATTTGAATGGTAGGGTCAGAACTTGGTGTCAACAATAAGAAAGCCTTGTAATCATTGAAAGCCTGCCTTGTATCAACGGTTCAGGCTGGCGGTGGTGGTGTAATGGTGTGGGGGATATTTTCTTGGCACACTTTGGGCCCATTAGTAAATCCCTTTATGACCACATTGTACCCATCTTCTCATGGCTACTTCCAGCAAGATAACGGCCCATGTCATAAAGTGCGAATCATCTCAGACTGGTTTCTTAAAATATGACAATGAGTTCACTGTACTCAAATGGCCTCCTCAATCACCAGACCTCAATCCAATAGAGTACCTTTGGGATGTGTTGGAACAAGAGATTCACATCATGGATGTGCAGCTGACAAATATGCAGCAACTGCGTGATGCTATCATGTCAATATGGACCAAAATCCAGTGCTTTGTTGAATCTATGCCATGAAGGATTAAGGCAGTTCTGAAGGCAAAAGGGGGGTCCAACCCAATACTAGTAAGGTGTACCTAATAAACTGTCCTGTGAGTATATCGAAGGCAGTCTGCCAAGATGACAGGTTGTGGGACGGGTCTCTTTTTATTTGGTAATAGTTTATTTAAACTCTGCCTCCACAGAATAAGGTGAATGTCTTCTTCTACATCACTGTCTGTTTAGCTCCACCCACAAATCAAGAAAAACAAAAACATGGAAAGAGACTTTGAGCACAAAAAGGTGCTGTGCAGTGCCATGTTTCATTCCACCTTTTCCTAATTTTGGGATTAGATGGAAGTGAACTTCCACTGCATACCGGACTGCATTAAAAAGACCTAATTTTACGGCTCTTTCACCTACAGACAGCTTATTACTATTAAAATAGCCTATAACTCCCAAATATTGTTGCTTCTTTGAAGTTAAAATCTTGGTTACATTATAGGTGAACATAAGAGAATAGTACAAACTATACAAAATCCGTTCATGAACCAGATTAACTTTAAAGCAAAATATACGGTATAACCATGAATGTATGGTTGTATCACCTGGTGAAGACTCCAGACGCCAAGCCAAAGGTTGTGTTGTTGGCTCTCTGAAGAACCTCCTCTTCTGTGTCAAAGGGCAGAACAGACATCACAGGGCCAAAGATCTCCTCCTTAACACAGGTCATATCATCTCTGCAGTTATCTGCCAAAGTAAGTGCACAGAGAAAAAAAACATGACTCACAATCAAGCTATTATGGTTTTTAAGACTGTGCAAACACTTTACCTTAAGATCTCCTTGTTTCATGGTAATTCACAGTTCATTTTTTGTTAAAAACTAGTAGTTACTGTATTGTTGTTTGTATATTGTGCAAATGTTTCAGCACACTGGAAGAATTTTGTGAATAAAACAACTAGTGACTAATTGAGACGCACCCTTATCCATCTACTGTTATTTTTACAATACAATATGGAACATAGACACAGTAAAATATTGTTAATCAAACCTCAATATGAAGAGAATGCTAATATTACAGCTCTCTCACCCAGCACACATGGAGACACAAAGTATCCGTCTTTCAGTTTGGGATCATTGGGGACAAATCGTTCTCCTCCACACAAAACCTTTCCACCCTAAAACGACAGTGAGAATTTAAAACGACATGAACAATATTTTAACAGTGAAAATTAGGATGAAACATCAAGCCACAAGACCAGTTTAATAAAGATCTTGTTGACGGTAGGATTTTACAGCAGTTGGTTGCCATCTAGTGGTTGCTGATTTTAATATGTGATCTGTAAACACGTCTGCTGTTTTCTTCAGATAAAATTAGCTATGACTTTAGGATAAATGATACACTCCATCTGTTGGCTAAATTAAAAAGAATGAACAAGCATGCAACTGAGTATGGATGAGCAGGCTTAACTAAATGATTAAGCATGTATTTGTATAAACTGCACTGCAGTACCTGCTCTTTGGCTTGCTTGATGAAGCCCAGCACTTTTTCCATGTGTGGTTTGCTGATCAGAGCACCCATGCGAGTTCCTTCACACAGTGGATCTCCCACAGAGATGGCCTTGGTCCTCTTCACAACTTCCTCCAAAAACTTGGGCATGATCTCCCTCTGCACAAACACCCTTGTTCCATTGCAGCACACCTGTGGAAAATACAGCACAGTTACAGTGCAGTCTTATGGTAATATCTTTAAAGACAGATGCTCTGCTGCTATATTAATGTTGGGTAACCTTCATCCTTTATGCAAATAAAGCTGTGTTTTTTTTAAATGTGCAGAAATTTTCATGTATTTAAGTGCTAGTATGTTGCTGCACTAGATTAGATGTAAATGTGGGCCGGGTGGACTATTGAAGCATTATGATTGTGGGTTTTAGAGCCTCAAACGAATAAGTAAAAGTCAGTTAGATTTTATTAACCTACAATAATTGATAGGAATAAACTGATACAATTTAAAAGTAACAAACATATATTCCTGTCATTTTATTTAGGTAAAAGTGTGGTTGAAATTTTTTTTCACTACACACCTCTCCCTGGGTGAGGAAGTTGGCCATGAGGGCTCCTTTGATGGCGTTCTCCAGCTCGCAGTCCTTAAAGATGATCAGCGGGGACTTTCCTCCAAGCTCCAGAGTCACCTGCTTCACACCTTTAGCAGCCATTTCCAAAACCTTCACAGAAAGACCACATCAACGTAGGGTTCATACACATTTTACTACTAAGATTCCATGACTTTTTCAAGACTTTTTTCAGAACTTTCAAGTATATTTTCATGATGTAATGTTTCATGTAATGTCTACATATAAATGTAAATAATAAGAAACAAATTACATTCAAATTTGCAGAACACGCAACAATCTAATTTTTGTTTGAATTTGTTTTTATATCTATATAAAATTGATTTTGATAATGCTGACACAGCACTAACAATGTGAGAGCAAGTTTTTGGTCAAGGACAAAAAAGAAGTAGACAACTATCACAATGTGTGCATCTGCAATGGTCACATCACAGGATTTGCAATGTTGGGATTATAGTTTAATATAGAGTTTTATCATAATGGAGTAAAAGTTTATCATCTGCATGCGTTTTTAAAGAGATAGTTCACCCAAAGATTCATTGCACCCTTCACTTATTATAAACATTGATGAGTTTTCTTTTTTTTTTTAAATGAACACAAAAAGAATGTAATTCAATAACTCCTATAGTACTGAAACAAGTGAAGTGTGAGTAAATAGTGAGTACATTTTAATCTTTGAGTAAACTGTCCCTTTAAGGCCTGTGACTGTGTGATTTCAATATTTCAAATTTTAAAACATCTGGCCACAATAAATTGTTTGTAACTTTATTAAAGATTAAAGAATATACAATGAAGACTAGGCAGTGTTGATTATTCAATATCTGTACCTGAAAACTATAATTCACTTTTACCTTTACTATATTTTATTTATCTATGCTTGTAATTTATTTGTTGTGTATTATTCGAGATTCACTCCTCTACAAAATCCCCCAAATCAATCCAAATAAACATGTTAAATCATCTGGTTAAATTGTATTCACATGGCAATATATATCACAGAAATACAAAATATCGTAATGTCGGATTTCTCCATTATCGCACAGCCCTAATTCAAGTCTAAAGATATTAGTTAAACTAATTTCCATGACTTTTTCAAAACTTTGTGGGTTTTTCTGTTTTTCCAAAACTTTTTTTTTTATCAAAATTCTATGACTTTTCCAGGTTTTACAAGACCGTATGAACCCTGTCAACATCACATCAAAAATACTATAGAAACTACAGACCTTAAATATTGGTTGTAAAATTATCACTAATATTGGTATGTTTTTATGTGCATGTACAAATAAACTGCAGGGAATTTCTCCATTAAAACAAGCACTAGAAATGGCTATCATTTAGATTTGATCAGTACCAATACTGCTTTTTGATACTGGTTCTGTTGCTGTTATCAATGCTATGGTGTTTAATCTTACGCAAAAACGCAAAAATAATTATACAAATATCCAATGAAAATACCGAGACATACTAAATACAACACACTGACACAGTTTGTTTGCATATTCCTGACAAATCAAACAAGATATATTACTGTTGCACCAGGCTGATAGCAATAAGCACTCTTTCCTCTAGCTCGCTTTAAACCAATGCATCACATTGTTAAGCAATGTGAGCGAACTAGGGAATCTTTTTATCCTTAATATGGAGACAGAACAATGCGAGTATCATTAACAGCACTGTTTAACCTTATCGATAGTCCGATATTGACCCAATCACATATGGGTTCAAAAAAACACCAGTTCTCAGAAACCACCCCTAATGAGGACAAGGAACAATTTGCTTATTAATGCAACTAATTCTTCTTCTTGTTTATTTTTTTATATGCTATACCTTCTTTCCAGTAGGAACACCACCTGTGAGAGACACTTTAGCCACCATGGGATGGTGACAAAGCAGGCTTCCCGTCTCGGCTCCTCCTTGCACCACATTAAAAAGTCCATCTGGGACACCTGCCTCTTTGTAGATCTCTGCCAACATGACTGCGGTCACCGGGGTCATGGGAGATGGTTTAAACACCATGGCATTACCTAAGAGAGGGAGATTATCATAACAGCTATGAGGGAAAATGGAAATGATAAGGGAACAATTTATAAAGAGATTACAGGTATAAAAATCAGTGATGCATGATAAATTGGTAATCATGTTAGTACTGGCCAATAAATACATATTTTTGTTATTGGAAAAGTATCTGATGATAATTCAACTATTTTTTCAGTTGAGTCATGATAGTAATTGAAGCTTTTGCCTTTTTGAATTGTGTTATTGGGCCAAAAATATTATATTGAGATTTTACATATTAGATTCCACATATAAGGAGTTAACGGTTTTCTGTTTTGGTCAAAAAGTCCACATCTGTGCAAACTCCACAAATTACAAACACATAAAGCAGTGGTCCAATACCGCAGGCCATAGCTGGAGCTGATTTCCAGGCTGCCATCTGGAATGGGTAGTTCCAAGCTCCGATGCCAACACACACTCCCAAAGGTTCCCTTCTGGTGTAGGCAAAAGATCCTCCTGGAAGCTGTATATGCTGACCTGAGTTTAAAAAGACCACTCTTAGGCATGATATATTAAATATTTTTTTTGGAAATTATCAAATTGATCAACGAGTATCTACTACTACCTGACAGTGTGGGGGCAATGCCAGCATAGTACTCAATACACTGCCAAGCAAGGGTAATGTCCACCTTAGCCTCCGTGATGGACGTACCATTGTTGGCCACTTCTGCTTTTGCAATTGAATCTCTGCGCTCCTGTTTGTGAGATGTTTGTTCAGTTAAATAATAATAAGCCACAACTTAATTTGACATGACAGAAGCAAACAGATGATGTAGAATGAAATAGCATTGCTGCCCTTTTTTACAGCAGCATTGGTTATTTCAGTCTTTAATAACCATGAGGTTTTAAAAGTAGTGTTTGTTTAACAATTACATGCAATGAACCAAACAAATCACAAAACAAAGTTTTATTTAAAGCAACGAATAAGTGAACAAATCATTAACACAAACAATCAGCATTATATGCTTTTACCCTAACAATTCTGGCAGCCTCCAGCATGATCCGGGACCTCTCCATTCCTGATAATTTACTCCATTTTAGGTATGCAGAATGAGCACTTTTTATGGCCTGATCTACCTCCTCCTCTCCACAGGGAATCATATCACACAGCACACGACCTGAGAGGAGAACAGAGAGTGACTTTAAACACATTAGAGAGGAAGGGATGTGTGTACATGAGCAGACATTTTTAACCTTGACACATTAGTTTCAAAGTTCTGCTTTCTGTAATTGACTATAACAACGTGAGACAACAAACTTCAAGGTAATTATAGTAATAAATGCCTGTAAAACTAGAGCATGCATTGTTACATTTGTACAAAAAGCGATGTGAAGCTTCCAAGACTTGATTAAATGTATTTAAAAATTGTGTTTTTTGTAAAAGAAACAAACAAAAAAAAACTAAAAGTATTTAATTATGTATTAATTTCCTCATTTATAGGATAAGATGGAAAAATAAGAAGCAGCAGGAGTAATTTTGTGCTCTATACTGACACCTATTGGCCTGGATGTCTGTTTAAACATTTAACTGTGTATTTGTTGTGTTCTGTTGACTGGGCTCTGTGATGCTTTATTTTGCACAATATTTTCATTGTTGATTTTTGGTTCACTCATACCATGCCATGTTCACGCTACATATTTCATAAACATTTTTTATTATTGTTATTACATGGTCAAAATTCATAAGAAAGAAATTCAAGTAATTAATTACAGTAGTGAAGACATCATACCAGTTGCAGGCTCGTATACTGGCTCGGACTTCTTTGTATCCCTCAGCTTCACTCTCGCTCCTCCCCAGAAATTCAGCGGCTCCTTCACCACCAAAGTGCCCGTGGAGACGCTCTGAAACTCGGGCAGCGACAGAAGCGGTTGCTGAGCCATGGTAAACTTGACAGGAACCTATTAAATACACGGTCAATGTCAATATTTGTTAGCCAAATGTGTTCTCATGCACTTATACAAAATACTTGCTGAAGTAATTACACTTTAAGTTAACCATGTGAAATAATTAGGCAAATCATCAGTGGTGCAATGAGGAAATGCCCCATTACAGAGCAATGAAAGTACGCTTGATGAATAATGCAACATTGACTGATTTATTTTACTATACTACACTAAAAGTAGCACATGCACTAGTCGTCATTGAAGTAGTCATTCAAATGCAGGTGTCTTACCTTTTCAGTGCAAGCTGTTTATACTGCACAAAAGGCCATTCCCCTACTGGCAGTAGAGCAAAAGGAGTTTCTCAAATAGCAATGGTCACGAGGAATTAAATGATTGATTTATGTTATTCATATTCTTTAGGGACTGTTTTTTTTACATCATTGATATTTTAACCAGGTTAGACTCAAGTTAAATTTTGAAATGCCAATTGGTTGCTGACAATCCATCCCAGCCAGCTGTGTTCATCAAATTCTTATCCTTGTCTCTAATGCTGAGAAATGATTTATTCCATTGCTGTATTTAGGCCAAACAAATCAGCAGCAGTTTCTAAAGCATATCTATCTGCCTATGTGATGTGATTTCAGTCACTCTAGATCCTGCTTTTAGTGCACACTGCTGTCTTCAAATAAAGGGAAATCAATCTCCAGTGCCTTTAGGAACAATGCAACAGGCGTTGCAACTCATCTTTTGATGTTTACTTCTGAGGCAGCGTTTTTAGTGTGAGTCTTTGTTCTGGAAATCTTCAGGTCCCATTTTAAGCCAATGGGCCCACATTATATCTTTTATTTTTACAGGTAATTCTACTTCTAACATCTGAGCTATGGGTAGATGGAGGATGACGGGGTTTCCTCAATCTCTGTTGGGAGTGCAGCTGGGAAGGCAGTTGGCTGGGATGAATCATCTGAATATCAGTATCCCACCAGTCTACTTAATGGCCATTTGAAGACCTAATTTTTTATGAAGTAGCCTAAAATGTCGATGATGTAAAACAACAGGCCCAAAAGTATACATTTGAATCAATAATTTAACTTCTCAGGATGAGTGAGGAGCCACATCAAACTGGGATAGACAAGAGCGCTGTGGGAAAGAAGATTCTGGTGGAAGAGAATAACCAACCAGTCTGTAATGTTGATTAAGCAATTTAATTGTGATAAAACGTCATAAAATGTTTATCATTAAAAATAATATATCCATAAAAATGTTCACAGTAATATGCAAAAACACTGCAATATGTAAAAAGCAATGAATTTCTGTTTTTTTTTTTCATTCTACATGGCGTGACAGCTGAAAATATAAACTTCACATTCGCCATTTCCAAACATAGCTTTAATGTGCACATTATGCTTCACTTAAATGCAAAATGATCATTTAAATGCTTTTAATTGTCCTTATTGCATTTAGACTAATGGTTAAGAAAAACAGAACTATGGGAATTAGCAAAATTAAGTATGTATTTGAAAAAGCATTCTGAGCAAAACGTTTAGAAAAACAGTAGTAAAATGGTGAGTTAAATGTCTTTTGAATGAATTGACACACTTATGTTTGAAATATTCATTATCAATAGTGCATTCTCATGATGGTTCAAGAACAAATCATTCTATTTAATCGATTCTTCTTAGTGAACCAGTCAAACCAGTTATTCTTAATCAATATTCCTGACACTCCCTCTGAGGAGTAGTGGGAGGCTGCAGAGCTGGGGTAAGGCAGTTTCACACCCCAGGCAGTCGCATGGCCCAATTGTTCTACATGCGTCAAATAGGTAACAATGCATTATTTATATATATATATATATATATATATATCAATCAAATGAATGGCACCATGTTTTCCTACATACCATATATTAACAAATTTATAAAACATCTAATCTTTCTTATACATGCATACATATATACAGTGCTCAGAATATATGAGTGCACCCCTCACAAAATAACTTGCAACGGTTCAAAAATAAGTAGCCCAAATTTATATGTTAGGGAAAAATATGAAATTAAAATTACCAAAAATCAAGAGAAACAAAAAATATATCCAGTTTTGTTGAAATGTTTTAGTTTGTAATTTTTCTTTTTTGCAATATTTTGCATGAATTTAAATGTATTATCGTTCCACTTCTAAAGATGTTCTGTGACTAAAATATTATTTATAAAAATATTTGTTTAATAAGTCTGTTTTGTTCAAATGCACCAATATATATATATTACCCGTATTCACTGAGAAACGGATTAATTGTACTCATATATGCTAAACACTGTACACACACACACACACACACACACACACACACACACACACACACACACAGCTACTCTGCCAGAAAATGAATAGCTTAGTCATGAATTTATTCTTATTTTTAGATGATAAATTTTCCTCTTCTGTTCTGCAAAATATATATTACTTTGCTTCTTTGAAGATGTACACTTGTACACAATTCAAACGTGTTGTTTTAATGACATGTATGTTTTATTTAACTGTAATTAAATTCATTCATTAATTTTCTTTTCGGCTTAGTCCCTTTATTAATCCGGGGTCGCCACAGCGGAATGAACTGCCAACTTATCCAGCATTTGTTTCACGCAGCGGATGCCCTTCCAGCTGCAACCCATCTTTGGGAAACATCCATACACACTCATTCACACTCATACACTACAGACAATTTTAGCCAGCCCAATTCACCTATACCACATGTCTTTGGGCTTGTGGGGGAAACTGGAGCACCCGGAGGAAACCCACGCAACCACGGGGAGAACATGCAAACTCCACACAGAAATGTCAACTGACCCAACCGAGGCTCGAACCAGCGACCTTCTTGCTGTGAGTGCTACTCACTACGCCACTGTGCACGGCGCCCACTGTATTTAAATTAAATTATAAAAATATTTAAAAGTCTTTTAACTGCAGTCAGTAACGCCAAACACTGGTGATCACAAACTCTTCAGCAAATACTACAGCCTCAGAGAGAGAGCAAACAATTCGTAACCTCTTCCAACAACGTCAGCTCTTTTGAGTTGTTCGAACTAGTCTATTTTGTAGCGCACCTTAATCAACCTGCGAAACATGCTTCGGGGATTAAATCATCATCGCGCAAAAAGGCCTTCTTCGTTACTTTGCATTTGTGTGCGTGTGTGTAACCTAAACTCACCCTGCTCAAGCGTTAAAATCACTTACCTCTGTGTTGCGTTGAGGTGCAGGAGTTTGATGAAGGGAAACTCACAGCTCCACAAGTGGTACTCACTGCTGGAGCTCCAGCTCCTCCTCGCTGCATGGGCGGGTTTTAGCACCACCAGCTTGTCTTAAATGTTACTCTAATATCCGTCAATAATAATAATAATAATAATAATAATAATAATAATAATAATAATAATAAAAATAAATTCCAGAAGGAAATATCTTCAACAAGGACAGAATATTTTTCTGCATCTATTGCAAGAACCAATCAAAATAGGACTACTTGTTAGATGCTTAATTTTTTTCACCGTTTATTGAGCCTCTAGTGGAAAAAAACAAAACAAAACGTTGTTTAACAAGCAATTTAAAGTGATTTAACATAAGGCTGCATTATAAAAATGTGAAAATGGGCTACGAATGCTGCCATCCTGGCTTAATTTAGTTCATCATAACCAAATATATGTCAATTTTCCTATAATTTATTTTCAGCTTCTTGATAAAGAACCTCTTCTTCTGTCATTAAACAGACGACATTTTACAAATGCCATCAAGACTAGTATGAATATTCAAACTTGCACTTAATTTCAGGAGCCTACGCAAACATGTTACCGGAATTTAACAATGTTTATTTCTACTAGTTTAAAACAATTAGCTGAAAAATAACCAGAACATCTAATGCATTCATGTTGTTTTCAAAAACGCCATCTATCATTGTCTGTGATGACAAGCATCAGAAACTGGTGAAACCACAGACAATACATCAATCTGAATAAATAAATAGAAAATGACAATAATTACTCTTGAAGGCCAAGGACCATTTATTTCAAATTGAAACTTGTAAACCACCAGTGTAATACAAATACTTCATGGCGCAGTGGTGAAACAACAAGACTTGGAATGTAATAAACTTGTATAGTAGAAACATATCCAAAGGCACTTGCTTTTGATTGAGCTATTAGTACATCCACACGTTCAACGGCTCTGAAAAACTTCTTTAGTTAGTCAGTTAAGTCTCTTCTAGCGTTCTCACACATTGAGGCCTAATAGAAATGAGCGACATAAATATGGACTGGTCAAAGCAGTACAGCACTTAACTACTCTTCTAGTGATTGACTTCTATTGCTAAGCCAGAGCTACAGATCTGAAAACTGGGACAAACATCACATTGCTGTCAGGAATGCTGGTGGTCAACCTAACAATAGCTTAAAACAGGCTCTCCACATCTCCCATTTCCACCACAACAGTCTTGAGCTGAGAGTAATACTCGATGGTCACGGTGCCGTTCTCCCGACCAAAACCTAAAAGGAAAGAGATAGGCGACAATACGTTAGATCTCTCAGCCATTAGCCAACAGATTTGGCAGAGGAGATGCAGTTTTACCATATTTAGCAAATCACAGTTTCAGTAACGGTCAAAGGGGTAACTTCAATATTATATAAACAATATGTTTGAGTACCTGACATCTTGTAGCCTCCAAAAGGAACTTCAACAGGGCCGACATTGTAGTTGTTGATGTAGCACGTTCCTGCTTGAAGGTTTGCAGCAACTCTGTGGGCACGTGCAATATCCCTAATAAAAGAAAGAAAGGAAGTTGTAGTGCCCCATTAAGCAATTTCAAAAGGGTACAGTGAAAATTGTCAGCCTACAAATGCTGTGGACAGTCCTACTTTGTTAAAATTGTTAGGTTATAAAACATTGTTAGCACGCTTTTAGGGGTCTAATGTATATTAAGTGACAGAAAAATAGCACCAACTTACAACAGTATTATCATGAGAATGTTTGTTAAACAATTTTCATGAAATGAGAATAATCAATTTCGAACAATCAATTAGCCGGCAGCTAGCTCTCTGCAACTCTCACATGGTCACCCACTGAAGTCAAGCAGGACTGCGCCCGGTCAGTACCTGGATAAGAGACCACATGGGAAAGCTAGGTTGCTGCCGGAAGTGGTGTAAGTGAGGCCAACAGGGGGCACTCAACCTGCGGTCTGTGTGGGTCCTAATGCCCCAGTATAGTTAAGGGGACTCTATACTGCTCAGTGAGCGTCGTCTTTAAGATGAGATGTTAAACCGAGGTCCCGACTCTCTGTGGTCGTTAAAAATCCCAGGATTTTCTTTGAAAAAAAAAAGAAAAAAAAAAAGAATGTGTTTAACCCCGGCATCCTGGCCAGATCTGTCCATCATGGCCTCCTAACCATCCCCATATCATAAATGGCTTCACACACTCTGTCTCCTCTCCACCAATCAGCTGGTGTGTGGTGTGCGGTCTGGTGCAATATGGCTGCAGTCGCGTCATCCAGGTGGATGCTGCACACTGGTGGTGGATGAGGAGATCCCCCCATTGTGTAAAGCTCTTTGATTGTCTAGAAAAGCGCTACATAAAATGTAAGGAATTATTAGTATTAATTTCCTTACTCTATGAAAATTTGAAGTCACTAACAAGAATGTTTTGAGTTCTGAAAGATGAGATGTACAGTGAAGATGATGTACAGTGACTGGTTTCATTCCCTTTTTACTGATCCTAGAATTACTTTGTAGAATATTACTTTATTTTTAATGAAGTTCCAGGAACAAATTGTTCCTTTGATTTGTCCTTTGTTTGCTTCTATTTACTGCAGTTTCATTAGGAATCAGGACAGAAAATAGCTTATTACTTTCAAAGTTGTGTTTCTTTTCTGTAAAAAGCTTGATTACATTATAGGTGAACGTCGCAAAAATGATACAAAGTAAATAAAAAATGCGGTTAATGATATATCTCAGCTGAACTGAAAAAATATTGTTTATGGTTGTATCACCTGGTGAAGACTCCAGACGCCAAGCCAAAGGTTGTGTTGTTGGCTCTCTGAAGAACCTCCTCCTCTGTGTCAAAGGGCAGAACAGACATCACAGGGCCAAAGATCTCCTCCTTCACACAGGTCATATCATCTCTGCAGTTATCTGTGTGCATTACAGCCAAAGAAAGAGCACAGAGAAAGAAAACATGACTCACAATCAAGCTGTTATGGTGACAAATATATTATTAAAAAAAAAACACTTTATTTGCTAACACTTTATTTTAAGCTGTTCTTGTTATTGCACTTTCATACAACATGTAATTTCTACATGGTTATCATATATATAGAGAATGCTAATAATACATCTCTCTCACCCAGCACACATGGAGACACAAAGTATCCATCTTTCAGTTTGGGATCATTGGGGACAAATCGTTCTCCTCCACACAAAACCTTTCCACCCTAAAATGACAGTGAAAATTAGAATGAAACATGAAGACACAAGACCAGTTTATTACAGATATTGTTAAAGGGCGTAATTTAAAGTAGATGGTTGCCATCTACTGGTAGCTGATTTAATTTTAAAAGGTGAAAAACAAATGTGAACAAATTAAAAAAATGATTTGTAAACATGTCTGCTGTTGGAATATTTAGCTTTGACATTTAGATAAGATTACAAGCTACGCTCCATCTGTTGGCTGTTGGTTTTTCAATGTACACGCATGCAGTTTTAGATTAGATTCAACTTTATTGTCATTACACATGTACAAGTACAAAGCAACGTTGATCATGGATGAGCATGTTTAACTAAATGATTAAGGCCCAATCCCAATTCTTCCCCTTGACCCTTCCCCTTACCACTCGTTTTGCATGTTCACGTGAAGGGGTGTCCCGATTCTCTTTAGAATGAAGGCGTAGTGTTAAGGGAAAGCCTTCAAACAAAAATTTTTCAGGACCACACTCTAAACCAGGGGGTAAGAAAATTTCCCAGAACACACCAGCCACAACGGCAGTATAGCTGCACCCAGAAGGAAGGAGATCCACAAGTATTTTTTGTCATTATTACGAATTTTTACAAATTACGCATATGTTTTAATACATTCATACCCGCGTTCGCTTTTAACCATCATGCTTTAAAAAATAAGTAAATAAAAATTTAAAACCACTAAAATAAAAACCGCTAAATTTCTTCTTTAATCCATAATAATAACTTCTGTATAGCAGTACCACGACATTCTGTCACTCAAATACCCTGTCAGAAAAGTCTGGGGCTGGGAATGACCTTTTTACAGTGTCTGCTATAATGTTAATGTTGTTTTATTTTGTGTTTACACAGATGAATATGGTCCTGGTGTAATTGTGCAGTATAGTTACGATCTTAGGCCGCATTAGATTGTTACGATAACATGATATATACCTTCAGTGATTTCTTAAATACCAAATAAAATAACGCAACTGGAATAACTATAGCGCTCGCGGTCGTCTGATCTCATATGAAGCAAGAGATCCCGATGACATTTGAAGACGTGTGCAGGTGTTGTAATGGTGTCCCATTTCTTAGGGGTAAATTTTGAAGCCCTTCCCATTCACACTCGGTTTTAAGGGCCAAGGGGAAGGGGTACAAAAATAGAATTTAGACTGGGCCTAAGTATGTATTTGTATAAACTGCACTGCAGTACCTGCTCTTTAGCTTGCTTGATGAAGCCCAGCACTTTTTCCATGTGTGGTTTGCTGATCAGAGCACCCATGCGTGTTCCTTCACACAGTGGATCTCCCACAGAGATGGCCTTGGTCCTCTTCACAACTTCCTCCAAAAACTTCGGCATGATCTCCCTCTGCACAAACACCCTAGTTCCATTGCAGCACACCTGTGGAAATACAGCACAGTTACAGTGTGGTCTTATGGTAATATCTTTAAAGACAGATGCTCTGCTGCTATATTAATGTTGGGTAACCTTCATCAAACAACTTGATGCATTAAATTGCTAGCGTACTACTGCACTCAACTGGATGTAAATGTGGGCCGGGTGGCCTATTGAAACATTAGGATTTTAGGTTTGCGAGTCACAAAAGAATCAGTAGAAACCAGTTAGATTAAATTCACCTACAATAACCAACATAAAGATATGAATTAATGTCAAAAATAATAAACAAATTCTACACACCTCTCCCTGGGTGAGGAAGTTGGCCATGAGGGCTCCTTTGATGGCGTTCTCCAGCTCGCAGTCCTTAAAGATGATCAGCGGGGACTTTCCTCCAAGCTCCAGAGTCACCTGCTTCACACTTTTAGCAGCCATTTCCATAACCTTGTTTGGAAAACCACATCAAAAAATAGTGAAAAATAAATACAAAAAAAAAATTTAATACTAATAAATAAATAAATAAATACATTAATTCAATTAAAATAAAAGAGAAAGTCCTTTAATATTGGAGGTAAATTTTGAATTAATTTGCAAATGTTTGGGTGTGTGTATATATTATGTGTATGTCTATTAATATATTTTCATTATTATTAAAGGTCTGGTTTTAGATTGACCTACTGTAATTTTCTACAAATAAACACTATATTGTTCTTATCTAAAACTTTGAAGATGTATCAGGAGTTTATGAAATGAAACAAATTATTTTACAGCTACATACCCATTAAATGGCAAATCCAGAAACCCCATAATAACTGAAAATGGTGTATTTTTTCTAAAGAGCTATGTTTATATTTAAAAAATTAATAAATAAAAAATAAATAAAACTACCTAGAATCTAAAAATGGACATTGAAATAGAGTATATTAAATTAATAAATCATGTTAATGCATTAAAATACATCAACAAAACAATTGACTTTATAGCACAAACATGAAACTTTGCATGCTGTTTGGACAACAGTGGGGCATTCAGGTTAAAACTGCTGGGAATTACTCAATTACAACGAGGACATAAAACAAATGGTTTATTATCACTACTTATATCTCTTTGTTCATTGCTTTCATGCTTTACCTTCTTTCCAGTAGGAACACTACCAGTGAAGGACACTTTAGCCACCATGGGATGGTGACACAGCAGGCTTCCCGTCTCAGCTCCTCCTTGTACCACATTAAAAAGCCCATCTGGGACACCTGCCTCTTTGTAGATCTCTGCCAACATGACTGCGGTCACCGGGGTCATGGGAGATGGTTTAAACACCATGGCATTACCTAAGAGAGGGAGATTATCATAACAGTTATGAGGGAAAATGGAAATGACAGAGCACCACTTTAAAAAAATATTCCATGTATAAATATTTGTGATGCCATAAACTGGAAGCCATATTTGTATAGACAAATAATGTTAATTGTTATTGGCAATGTTTTGGATAAATTACATTTGATTTTTGTTATCAGGCTTAGAAAAATTACTATCAACATTTACATTATCTACAAATATGTGGAATCTGAGATCCATGTAGTTAACAGTTTTCTGTTTTGGTCAAAATATCCACATCTGTGCATTCCATCTGAGCAAATTACAAACACATAAAGCAATGGTCCAATACCGCAGGCCATAGCTGGAGCTGATTTCCAGGCTGCGATCTGGAATGGGTAGTTCCAAGCTCCGATGCCAACACACACTCCCAAAGGCTCCCTTCTGGTGTAGGCAAAAGATCCTCCTGGAAGCTGTATATGCTGACCTGAGTTTAAAAAGACCACTCTTAGGCATGACATGTATAGCATTTCCAATGGAACATTTTTGGAGAATATCAGACATCTAGTCAAGTGGACCTACCTGACAGTGTGGGGGCAATGCCAGCATAGTATTCGATGCACTGCCAAGCAACATCAATATCCACCTCAGCCTCAGTGATGGATTTGCCATTGTTGGCCACTTCTGCTTTTGCAATTGCATTCCTCCGCTCCTGTTTGTGAGAGGTGTTTAATTAAAAGGATTGCTGAGCCGAAAATGACAAAAACACTATACATACCTAACTTACTCTCCCTCATGTGGTTTTAAACCACAGAGTTTATTCTGTTGAACACAGAATAACATATTTTGAAGAATGCTGGCTACTGGGAACATCAACTTCCAAAGTAGGGGGAAAACTACTACGGTTACTATGGGTATTTACGGGTGCCAGCAAACAGCATTTTCTAAAATATATTTTCTGTTCAACAGAAGAAATCTCAAATAGGTTTTGAAGGGATCTGAAGTGAAGGGCGAGGAAAAGGTGAAGAATTTCACATTTTTTGTTCTGTTCTCTCTTTTCTGTACTCTTGTAATCCAACTGACATAGAAAGCAATATCATTTTTTACTTGGCCGTTCCACTCTTTATGCCCATAAGGTTTTAAAAGTGGTGTTGGATTAATAGTTTCATGCAATGAACCAAACAAACCAAAGTAAAATTCGGATTAAAGCGATAAATTAAACAAATGCGCAGTGCTATACAGCTTACCTGAAAATAAAACTCGGCTGTTCATCTACTCACCCTCAGGCCATCTAAAATGTATGTGACTTTCTCCATTAGAAAAAGCATTTAATTTGAAACTGTGGTCTTAGGTGATTAATAAAAAGCAAATGAACAACCACATAACTTTTTAGTTTCCGAATAAATAAATAATGGCTAAAAAAAATGGGATTAATAGCACCTTTGGCTCCTGGTGATACATTGGGGACGTTCAGAAGCTAAACCATCAGTCAGTGACTTATACTCTACTAGGCTGTGCTGTTCACTGTACCATCTTTAGTAGCAGTAATATATGCTTTTACCCTAATAATTCTGGCAGCCTCCAGCATGATCCGGGACCTCTCCATTCCTGATAATTTACTCCATTTTAGGTATGCAGAATGAGCACTTTTTATGGCCTGATCTACCTCCTCCTCTCCACAGGGAATCATATCACACAGCACACGACCTGAGAGGAGAAAAGAAGGTGACTTGCGTACATTGAACACGTTACAGAGGAGAGGGACTGTGTGTACATAAGCAGATATCTTAGTGATTTTTATGTTTAAACTTGACACAATAGTTTCAAAGTACTGCTTTCTGTAATTGACGATTGCGGTGTGAGGCAACAAACTTTAGGGTAATTATAGTAAATCAATAACTCAATGCACAGGCTGTAAAACTAGAGCACTGAATAATCATGACTAAAGGAAAGCAAACCTGTGTCCCAATCTGCATACTACTCACTATACATGTTGAATTTAGCCATCGTTGTTTTGCAGTTCTTGTGATGTTTGTTTTCTGTGGAATATTGTTCAGTTCCTATAATGTCACTTAATACATACATTTTATCGAATGCTGATTTTGCAAGTGGCTATTCAGAAAAAAATATCTAGGCATCTGATAGGACAGGGGTGTCAAACTCAGTTCCTGGAGGGCAGTAGCTCTGCACAGCTTAGTTCCAACCATAATTAAACACAGCTGATCAAACTAACTGAGCCCTACAGGCATGTTTGTGATCTACAGGTATATGAATTGGAGCAGGGCTGAAACTAAACTGTTCAATGCTGCGGCCCTCCAGGAACTGAGTTTGACACCCCCGTTATAAGACAGGACATGAGTCAGGACTTGTGATACAATTTAAATAAGACAAGATAGTTTTGTACATAACATATGCCGCACAGCACAAAGCAAAAGCTTGCCACACACTTGAGTACTCTTTTGCTACAACCTAAAAGTATTATGTATGTAAACATGCATTCATGTTGGCAAAAGAAAAGCAGCAGAAGTAACTTTATGCGTTATACTGACACCTAATGGCCTGGATGTTTGTTTATGTGCTGCTGTGTTGTTGCCTTTTTAATCGATTTGGGCTTTATTTATAAAAGTTCGCTGTTATTTATTTTTGTTTGCTCACACCTTGCCATGTTCATGCTTTGTTTACGCATTACATAAGATAAATATTGTATTACTTTTGTGTTACGGTCAAGATATAGATATACGGTCAAAACGGAAATGCACACGAGAGGGCGGCCAAAGAAGTGAAGAAATCATACCAGTTGCAGGCTCGTATACTGGCTCGGAGTTCTTTGTGTCCCTTGGCTTCACTCTCGTTCCTCCCCAGAAATTCAGCGGCTCCTTCACCACTAAAGTGCCCGTGGAGACGCTCTGGAACTCGGGCAGCGACAGAAGGGGTTGCTGAGCCATGGTGAACTTGATGGGAACCTATTGAATACACGGACAATGTCAATACTTGTTAGCCGTATCTTTTTTTATGTGCAAGCACTTATACAATACGCATGCAAAAGTAATTCCACTAGTAGCCGACGACGTGAAATAATCGTGCAAATTTAAAGTTGTATGCATACACAGAGATTGCTTTTGTTCTGCAGCTCGATCAGTGCAGCTATGAGGAAACGCCCCACTACGGGTCAATGAAAGTGCACTTCATAAATAATGCAACATTAAATCCATGC
Organism: Danio albolineatus; assembly: GCA_903798035.1. NCBI lineage: Eukaryota > Metazoa > Chordata > Actinopteri > Cypriniformes > Danionidae > Danio > Danio albolineatus. Next base: position 1,691,119 of record CAIGQQ010026963.1, read on the forward strand.
ATTTCTTGCATAAAAAAAACCGTAATACTAAAAGTAGTTTAATCATGCATCAAAAATATGCATGTATTCAAATGCAAAGTTTCTTACCTTTTCCAAGCAAGCTGTTTATACTGCACAAAAGGTCGTTCCCCTTCTGGTAGTTGAGCGAAAGGAGGACGACTACCCAAATTTTCCAGACTTATAAAGCGTACGGTTGCTCAAGCTGATCCCGTGGTATATGATTACATAAAGGGAGGGTGGGATGAAATGCAAGTTACCTTAGGCACCGCCTCCGGACCACTTTTTAATGTGGTTTCTTTTTATAAAGTCTACGGTTTCAACACATTTAAGCCTAAGTTCCAGAACGCACGAATTGCGCAAAACATCCAGATATGCATCTGTCATTTGATGTGCATGATTGCCCTTCACCACTGTTACATAAGCATGAAATGTTAAAAAATACAATACATAACGTTATATAAGTAAGTTTCAAGGCTAACAGAAACAATGGAGAACTATATCTTGAAAAAAACTTTTAATACATTGCTTTTTTGTTCCAGTAGCAAACAACATCTTGTGTGACTCTGCCTCTCTCACGAGTTCTCAACTTGTCATCACATTAACAGATGCATTTCTGCATATGCCCAGTGATATCTTGTACGTCTATGCTATAACCTTCAGTAAAAAGTAGGTTCTCTGCATACGTAACTTAACAACAAGCCACAATAATAGACAACATCATTGCTACATGATCCATCTTTGACCATATTTCAAAAAGAGGCTTTATCCTAAGGGGGGAAATTGCAGCACAATTGCAGAAGGTTAAAACTTTACTCTGAATTCCAAAACAATGACTTGGGCCTATGCCTTATTCTGCATACTAATTTATAAACATAAAAAGTTATTTTGATAAATCTTTTAATGCACATGCATTCAGAGAATCAGAACATTAAATAGTGAAAAATACATCTAACAAAACCCAGAGAAACAATCATTACATGAGGAAACTGATGAAAATATTTTATTTAACTTAAATAAAACGTTTACATACACAATCAAAAACAAAAATCTAATAATTCATGGGTCAAATAATTATCTCTAATATGAATGTTATATTAATTAATATTGCTTGCAGTCAATCATAAAAATAATAACATTACAACAAAGAATATTTTAGCCTTCAGAGCATCAAAAAGGTTTACACAAGCTTAAGACTGAACTGAAATTCATAACTACTTCTGAATCTTTATCTTTTAGAAATCAAACTACATACAAGTTAGAAATTTCCTAATTAAAAAACAAAGAACAACAAACACACACAGACAAGACAATGTACATGACATCTGTGCTCAACAAAGGTAACGGAAGCTGCACACGCTGACTCTCACGTTCACGGTTGTACAGCAGAGTGTCTCGTCCTATCGTATAATCACCTCACTGTCTGCAAATGTTCATGAAAATTTGGCTGCTTGTGGAGGAGGTCCTAAAAACCCTCCAGCCTGTTTGGTGGCAGCACGGGAGGGAGCGAGACCCAACATTTTCTGGATATTCTGCAGAAACACAAGCATAAAAAGTGATAAACGTTAGGTATGCAATATGCAAAACAATTAAATGAAAATTGTTAATGTTAAAACCTTTCCCTCAAAACAAGCATCACAATACTACAATTAGGAATTTGCACAATTTTCAAATTTAAGTTGAATCAAGTAGAATTTCAACTTACGTCTAGGAGGCAATAGGCAAACTACTGTAGCTTAAAAAATCATGCTACATTTTTTGTAACTTAAAAAACTAGGGTTGAAACTAGATTAACCTATTAAAATAAGTTACATAAAACTTGAAAATATATGTTGTTGAAACTTTCTGATCATATTTTTAGTGTAGAAATAATATATATAAACATTACCTGTCGAATTGACATGGTGCACAGGATGTAGAGAAAGATGAAGGAGCAGTCGGTGTAATCTTCACCAAGAAGGTTGCGGTGAGACAGGCCTTGGATATACGACAGTGGGACGAACGGAAGTTTGGCCACAACACGTCCATCAAAGCTGAAAAAAATTATAAGCATAAAGCAAAATAAAAGCATATGATTTTAGACGTATAATTGAAGTAGCTATTTTTGTAAATCATTAAGGTTTGCTTGACACTAGGTAATTCTTTTGAAGGGGCAAGTCTAAAATCATTTCATACACCCAGAGACACAGGCAACCCAATTGAAATGTCATTATTAAAAATGCAACTTTGGTCAGAATTTTAATTACATTAAGTGTGAACAGAAACTTATAATGGATAATGCAGAGAACGTAACAAGCGTGCATCAGATGGGACTTAACTGGGGATCTCACAAAAGAAACGTTCTACATTAAAATTGTAATATGTTGAGTTTGCATTTCTAAAATAAAATAAGTGGCACAATTAAAACTGACTTTCAAAGAAGGTAGTCAATGATTCTGTGATCCACTCATAAAAACACGTTCTTCATCCTTGAACTACCCATGAAGACACTTGCTGCCCCCTACTGGCTGTTTAGTTTTATGTATAAGTGTCATTGCATTTTGCCAGTTTCACATCTATGTATCATCATCACACTGCAAAATCAAAACTGCATAAATAAAGGCAGTCATGTCACATATGAGCAGAAAATAGCATAACTAAATGGATCTAAAGGCCACTTCAGATAAAGCATCTAATGTGGTACATTTTGCTAATACTTTATTGATTTGATTTGTATAAATAATATAATGTCTTGTTATTCTTGTTAAGTTTAATTTATACAATTTGACATGATGAATGATGCATGTATTCAATAGGTAAAATTGAATTTCTAAAATATTTTATAAAAGCAAAAAAAAAAAACAATTGCAAATTCAATTAAATTACATCAACAAAAATGCTAATTTAATTAAGAACTAAAAGTTAAATTTATTATTTTTACAACACAAAAACATTTCAGACAATAAACTTTTTTTATTTGGATAACTAAACGATGTCAAGCCCCACTGTTAGCTTAATATATTACTGAAGATCAATAACAAGTGACTCTGCAATGAGCAGTTGTACCTACATGGAATTGAACATGCCCATCAAAGCAGTGAAGCAAAAGCCAATGGCGAACATTGATTTCATCCGGACCTGCAATTAAAACAACATTAATACCACAAACCACAACAAGAGTTACTTGCCATTTTATGTGTTAACTCTTTTACGGTTACAGTTAATTCCTTTGTATATAAGCTGCCAGTTTGGATGTAGATTCATTGTACCAGTTTTTTTTAACCAGTTTTGATAAGACGGCTGAGAGTACACTCAGCCTTGGGTAAGAAACAGATTGTACTTTGAGTGTGTGTGTTCTATTCCTTTGTTGATCATTTCACAGGTCTGCGGTCAGCTCTGAACAGCCTAGTGGCTGTCTGACGTCTGTATGCTTGAGATATTTAGATATCGTTCAGAATTGTACGCACGCACACACATGGAAATCTTCTATCTGTGTTTTAACCAATCAGGTTACACTTATACGATACACTTAATCAATACACTTATATGTATGACGCAGTTAATGACGTTATGTGAGAGTATATTTGTTGTTGTTTTGAGATTGTAAGCCGAGCAGCCTACCAACTCTTTGCGAGTGTTGAAGCTGGCTTTTGCTGATGAAACTGCAAACTAGCAGTAAACTTAAGTTTAATTGAATCTCTGACTCTGGCTCTTCTTCAAATGACAGAATGGTCATTTTTAGTTAAAAACTGTTGGTGTGCTATCAAAATAAACAATTAATTTTAGTTTAATAATATAATAATAATAAACATGTCACTTAGGATTCTATAGGTTTGATTCAAATAGCCAAATTAGATTTTTTTCATATCTTATGTCAAATTAAACATGTAAAAAATTGGGTTGTTTTAATTTTACTGCTGCATCTTTTTAACTTAATATAGTGAGACATTTTAAAAACCTGAACAAAAACAATGGATTATATGACATAAACCTGGAAATTGTGCTGAAAAAGGTTATAATACCATAGACAGGTCTCTGTTGTTGTTCTTGAGTTTCTCCTCTTGTCTCTCTGTGGAAAACATTACAGTTAGCCAACTTAGACTTCACTGACCATCAGTAATCTATAATAATCACTATTAAGGACAACATTTTCTATCTGTCTATAATAAATTGTTGTAAAGTCGGTTTTATATTCACAGATTTTGACTTTCTCCTTAAAATTACAATTTCACAAAAATATTCTTTGCAAATTCTAATCATATTAGCAACAGGCATGAGTTGATAACCGATTTCAAGGTATACAGTGGTTTGGAAAAGTCAAGGTTTTAAAACTGCCAAAATGTTCTGCTATACTGTTCCTACTGTACATGTAAAAACATTTGAACATTTTTTGTTTTGTTTTGTTAGGACAACTGTATTTCCAGCAGAAAAGATATCTAAAGATGCCATTTTGAATTGTAAAGAAATCTGTGTTCTTAGACAGCGTAAGTCAATGATTTATTTTCATTACTTAGGCTGACATGTTTACTGCTCCAAAATACTCTCAAAGTAAAATATTTTCTGTTCAAGGGATAAAAAAAGATTTTCTTTAGTTTTTTTTTACCCAGACATTTAAAAAGAATATATTTTAGAGCAGTAATCACAAAACAGTGATATTTTTCTCCAAGGTTTTCATACCATCAGAATCATATACCGGCCCATGCCGAACTAGCAACCAATGACTGATGATCAAACAACAGCACAACATTGTTCAGTCAAATAAATAGTGTGCTAATGTTGCTTTCAAGTCATACTTGCATGTATGCAAGTACCATGGTAAACAATATAGGGAACATATCACAAGCTGTCACTGTGCAAATATAAAACCAACACTACCTCAATTTATAATAACAGTTTATAACTGTAATAATCTCTTACCTATCTTTTTCTTCTGTTGACGCCCCGCTGATTCTGTGATGGTCTCCTTCTTTTTCTCCACTAAAAACATTTTGCACAATTTTAAGCAAAGGTCACCTATAATAAACACAGGGAAAGGACACACGACTCATTCACATAACTTACGTTTTTTACTCTGTTTTTCAACCTCAGCCTTTAGCCTCTTGTATTTGTCTGTGCGGTACACCAGAACCCATGTTATTCCTGTAAAACAGAGTGAAACATACTGTAAAGCAGCTTTACCAGAGTATTTGTCCCGCATGTGCTGAGCTCAGGACATTTTCCAGGACACTCGCTAAATGCTTTGACATGTAAAACTGAATATCTAGACAGCGTTTACATACCTTCCGCTAATAACGCTGTACAAATAGATATAAAAACGATCAGGATCGTATCTGCAAACATTGTGCTCATTTTGGAGATGTGTTTGGTAGTCTGATAATAATACTGGATAACACTTTCAGACAGCTGAAACCTCTACTGTAGCAGCGTCAGCATTACTGTGGTGATGTCATCAACGTGCGCCCAGCTTCCTCGTGGGTGTTTCAGGTGGTTGCGTTATAAATATGACTCTACATCTCCTGCTAGCGGCAATAATTCGGTACTACCAGCGGGCATATTGATTTGACCCAGTAAAAAACCCTAAAAACGGTTCGACTACACACATTTTTATTGTTTTAGGAAGTGTTTTTTTAATTGTGTTTCTATTTTACAAGGTATTAGAGATCGTTTTGCAGCATGTAGATCTGTATACATTTAGTTACATCAGTGTGTATTGTGTTACACTATAAACAAAGAAACTTTTCAAGTATGAAAAACTAAAATATTAAGTTACAAATTGTAAAAATTGATCTAAAAGCTTTTATCGTTTTGTATACAGACATGCTTTGTGTACATTTTATACTGTCTCATACATCATTGTCATCCTGTTGTTGTAGCTTATATTTTGCTGGCAGGATCTGTTACCCATTATATTGTGACAGCTTTGCTCAAAATGGACTGAAAAATATTTTAGGGGTAATACCCCTAAATAATTAATAATTAGGAGAATAATAATTTAGGGGAATTATAGAAGGTCGCCTCACAGCAAGGTTGCTGCGGGTCCCGGCTGAGCATTTCTGTGTGGAGTTTACATGTTCTTCTGTTTGTGTGGGTTTCCTCCGGGTGCTCCAGTTTCCCCCACAGTCCAAAGACATGGGGTACAGGTGAATTGGATCAACTAAATTTGCTGTAGTGTGTGTATGAATGAGCGTGTATGGATGTTTCCCAGCACTGGGCTGCAGTCGGAAGGGCATCCAGCTGCGTAAAACATATGCTGAATAAGTTGCCGGTTCATTCCGCTGTGGTGACCCCGGATGAATAAAGAGACTAAGCCTATAAGGAAAATTAATGAATGAGTTTTAGAAGCCCTTAACCCCCATTTCATGTTTTATTATGCAGACTCCATCAAAACTATAAAAGCTTTAATTCTTGTTTAAAAAAACCCATTTAAAACATGAAAAATAATACTGTTATATGATGATAATAATAATAATAATAATAATGAGTGGAAATTGTCATATATTACATTTCTCTCTACTCTTTATAGTATATTAATAAATTAACTTAATCATAATCATATTTTCTATCAATTATTAATTGTAATATAGTTTTCAAATTAATTATATAGTTCCTTATAATTGTTTTACTTTAAACGAGTTTGTTTTTATTTGTTCATTTAAGTGGTAAATTGTGTTTCTTTGTCTTTACATGATTATTTGTAGTATTATTATTATTGTTATTAGTGCTTGTCTTTTTATTTAGCCTACTTATTTTTAAAAAATTCTAATAATTTTTCATTTATTTGTACGTTCTCTTCAAACTTTCCACAAACCCCCAGAGCATTCCCTTGCAACCCTCTGGACGGCCTTTGAACCACACTATGTCTGTGTCTAAAGAAACACTGTATAAAGTTAATACATAAGTAAAGAAATAAATGAATTCAAAGAATGAGTCTCTCGCAATGAACAATTGACTATTTCAGGGGTATTTCATGAGCTCTTAAAGGGTGAGTTCATCCAAAATGTAAAATTATGTTATGATTCACTCACGTGTCCAAATCCCTAAGACCTTCAATCATCTTAACGTCATTTTACATAAAATCTGAGCTCTCTCAATCTCTATACACAGCAACAGTCCCCAGATCTCAAAGCCCAGAAAAAGAACAATAAACAAGTGACTTTAGTGGTTTAACTGTAATCATATATTAAGCTTGTAAAATACATTTGTGTGTCAAAAAAGTAAAAAACAACTGTTTACTTATATCGTATCACCTGTCAGGTAATCTGAGTGCGCATTTACTACAGTGCGGTGTATTGACCCTTTTCCTAAGATGGTGATGATGAGTTTAAGAGCCCGGACACACCAGTTGGCTGTTAGCTTCGTCCGTGGTCGTGGGCTTTCATACATCTGAAATATTGTTTTGGTCATTCTAAAAAAACTGTGTGATTGTTATTATATTATTAATTACCTCCAGAACTGTCAAGAGTGTCTGCTCCATGTCTTATGCCTTCAAACTCTACCACGCGTTCATTGCGTTTCGGCATACTGCCTTCTGAGGTGCAAGTCATTTATTGAATAAAGAAAACGTTAACGCAGTTTCTCCAATACCAGTAAATTCTGTTTTTACTGTTGATATTTGGCGCCAGTTAATCTGGAAGTGATGATTTCGTTCTCTTTGACTCGTTGGATGGAAACGATGCTTTATTCGCTCGTCTTTTATGTGATGTTCCAGTTTTGCTCATAAATTTAATTTGCATCCTTGGATGGAAACTAGCTATTGTTCTTTTTTCTTGCTGCCATTTTCCAAGTGCCATAAACTCACAGCTTGATCTGATACAGAAGACACTGATGAAGTTTTTGTTTTTTTCCCCTCCAAGCACAGACGAGCCTCGAGTTCTCCAACCTCCGGCGCCTAGACTGCAGCTAGAGCTGCGCACCGATGGATTACTCTTCAGTGTTCGAACTCTAAGTAGTGAATGTTAAACAACTCTGAACTGAACTGAACTCAAACATTAATAACTAAACTGACATTTTCAATTTACTATAAACTTCTATGTGAAGCTGCTTTGACACAATCTACATTGTAAAAGCGCTATACAAATAAAGGTGAATTGAACTGAATTGAATTGAATTTAAGTCGTTTTTGGTTCCTTCTCTGGCATTGAGCATCTCAGGACCATTGCTGTATATGGAGGATGAGAGAGCTCTCGGATTTCATTGCAGATGGAATGACATTTTGAAATGACCGAATATTAACTTTTGGGTGAACTAACCCTTAACACTTGAAAAATTCTGATTATACATCTAAAAAGATCTACTTTGATGTTTAAAATAACTTTGGCAAAAATACAATGTCAAAATATGGTTAAAAATTGCTTCCAAGTCAGTAGGCTATTAGAAATAAAATAAACAGGACACTAAAAAATTGGGTGTATCTCTCTGGCAATCATCCACAGTTCAGTGAAGTGTTTTGCTAGTTCCTACTAACAAATGTAAGACAACACTAAAGGCTCCAAAGGAAAAGGTTAGAGACAATTGAAAGGAAGGGGGAGGAGGATCCGCTGCTCGCCGTGTAAAAGCAGCTCGAGCCTCAGTCGCGCACTGGCAGCATGGCAGGAGACAGCGACAGCAAGCTGGACAATCACGCCGAAAACGAGCATGTGGACTGGCAACCTTTCCTCATCGGGGTAGCCGGCGGCACTGCCAGCGGCAAGGTTGGCATTCTGCTTTCCCTTACATCAATATTAGTTACATGGCTTGTTTTGCGTTTGTCCGACAGAGGATGAGCTCAAACTGGCCGCGTGGCTCATTGTGACGGATTCATCTGTCAGTGTGGTCATTTATTTTATTTTATTCCCCGAGATGTGATAACGTGTATCCGATATAAAAAACAGACGTTTTATTATTTACTGAGAGGTCGAATTGACTTGTTTTATTCATTTATAAAATTAAGTTTACGCGTTTAAGATTAAAGATATAGGCTAACAAGTTACATTATTTAAACCTGCCATACACATATAGTGTATATATGTTGAGTACTTTTATTATTCTAGTAACCTTTTAAAAACAAAGATGTTGGTCATTTCCCCGATACAGACAGCTCCCACACACATCATCGCCGCCGCCATATAAATACACCATGGCGGTGGTGGACTTACCAACTTATTAAAACCATTAATCAATATAATTGTTTTAATCCGAACTTCTCCAAAGCCAGTTGAAGTTGTTCGCGAGTATAACGAGGATTGTCGTGGATCTGGATTGTCTCGAGGCAAATTTCGGCTGTCTTTTGTTGTTGGAAAACAGCGTGATACTTGCGCCGGCTAAATCACCTCAATCCCGGTGACAGCCAATATATTCACCAAGCCCCGTCAGCTGTCAGAAACAGAATAACGCTCTACATTTAAGCTATTTAACCAGTGTGTGGTGTGTTAAGGTAATATGGATAAAACGCACGTCCGCCCCTGGATGTGTCTGCTAGGATTACAGTTATGATACAAAGAGCGCCGTCTTTGTTTCATGAGCTAAAATGTTTTTTTCTGTGTGATCTCAGAAAATAAGGCAACAATATCTACAAATGTGTGTTTAGCGTTTAACCCAAATGATTACGGAATTTGAATCATGAAGAAGAGTAATAGCGGAGCCTTTGTTGTTAACGTTATTGGGGTCAGCGGCACAGCGAATGTGTCACATTTCATCTTACCTCATTTACGTGCGTAAAGCGGCGTCGTGCGTGCGCGCGCACGTACTGATGCGTCAGGACGCCTAGTTCGCTAAAGTACATTTTTATCTGTGTCTTTTTCTACAGATTATGGTGTATGTAGAATATTTGCATGAAAATATTCACAATTTTTTTATACAATATACTTACTATGATAATTTTACTATAGAAATAAATACATAAACAAACAAACAGAAATCAAATCCCCAAAAATATATGTTTTTTAGATTCGTTCTGGCTTTCTAATTGTGTACACAGTTTAAAGAAGTATGTATAATTTCTGGTTCGCAGCTGTGTTTTCAAGAGTTTTTACAATTAAATAGCAACATATTAGGTTTCAAAATTTAACATAAATATACAGCAAAACGTATTTAGCTAAATAATGAAGAATTAATATCTGTTTTGTACCATGATAATTCACTGACAACTACCAAAATGGCTGGTGATGTGAAAGTCACATGGTAAATGATGAATAGCTCAAGAGGCGACGCAAACCACTTTCCAAAGGCTGTAAGGAAGTGAATGCTAATTCATAAGAAAGTGGACCATGTCATTCAGGGAAATACTAAACATCACCAGTATCTCACACGACACTGAAGTAAAACAATAAATGTTAATTTCACAACATCAGATGTAAAACACAAGCAAATATAATGAGAAATTGACCTTGTTTTTTATTTTGGTATGATGTTTTTCATGTTATCATGTTGGCTTTTATTGGATTCGGTTGTCTTGTCTTATCTTGTTTGCTTACTGTATGTTGTGACGGCTATTACTTCCAGCTGTCAGGTGTGCAAGTTTCATTCTCCACCATGTTGTATGGAAGAATGCGTTGTCTAACTTCTCAGGAAAAATGCTTTGGCTAGACTTTCTCAAACAGTGTTTATGTTATCATTCCTGTAGGCATGTAGACACTGATTATTTTGTCCAGTAGTAATGATCTGCTCTCGGTGTGTTTAAGGACACCAGCCTGTTTACATCCTGAAACCATTCTACCAAAGCAGATTACTGACTGAAGCAAACAAAGCAAGTGTTGCCTGTGTTTAAAGCGATCATCTCAGCCAGCAACTTTTAAAATTATTATTAGTTGATTTGTTTTGCATTTAAGGTCATGCATCAAAAGAGTAGGAGTGTAACTAGCATTGGCATTACATTACATGGCAGCTTAGCTTGTTGGATACACACAAAAAAAAACCCTTTAGATTTAAACGGGGGATGTTTAGTCAGAAACAGGAGAAGCTGGTTGTTTTTGGCTGACCTGCAATTTTAGTTTGGGGCCAACGATTGGCCAGGATAGGGAGGATTCACACCTTAGTGAAGATGAGCCGAGTGTAAGGTAAATGATTGTCTTTCTCTGTCTGCAAGCTGTTGAGCATGTGATTAGTAGATATTTTGGCCACAGTTTGACAGATCTCAGGCACAGATTGTATCACCAAATGTTGGAGACGTGTGTTAAGATCTTCAAGCTTCAATGCAGTGGACAAATATTCAGTTATTACATAGTGTAAATTTGTTCATGAGTTCATAATACATTTCAGTAGGTCCTTTTAATTAATGTTGCTTAGCGCATGAACTAAAATTGAGCATGCAACTAATGTAATAATATATAGATTTTTTTTCTTAAATTTTATTTATTTTTTAAATGTTAGCGGACAAAAAATACAGATGTACAATGTTTTTCAGTCCTTGTAAAGTGGGAAAATGTCTCATTGATTTGCTATTTTTAAAGTTCTAAATGTAAATGCTAACATTATTGTTTTATTTATATGCAGTTGATGTCAAAATTATTAGCAATCCTTTGAAATTAATATTAATATTATTCTGCTGAGTGCTGTATAACAGAAGATTTTATCTAAGCATTATTATTTTCATAAATTTCTAATAACTATTTTTATAGTCTTTGCTGATTTTACTAATAATTTTGCAAGATGCTAGCAGTCAGCTTAAAGTGTGCATAAAAAATTGACTAGGTTATAATGTTAACTAGGCAATATCAGTTAATTAGGCAAGTCATTGGATAACCAATTTTGTTCTGTAGACAATCGGAAAAAATATATTTCTGAGAGGGCTAATAATATTGTGTTTTAAAATGTTTTTCATAATATATTAAAATCCAGGCAAATTAAAAGAAATTTCACTTTCCCCAGAAGAAAAAACTGATTATAGTAACTACTGTGAAAATTTCCTTGATCACGAAACTTGTAAATCACAATCAGACTAAAACGACTTAATCATCAGCACAATAAGTAGACAAAGTAGTGTAATCGCTTATGGACCGTAGTAGAGCTGCACAATATATCGCTAGCATCGATATCTCAGTGTGTGAATCCATGAAAGTAATGATATACTGTATTACCAGGTACAACGGCTCAAAACACACAAGAATTGTGGAGTTTAACCATAATAAAGCAAGTTTATACATTACATGTGTTTTAAAAACAGTGACTGTGTAAGGAATTTAAGCAAGCTTAAAGAAGTTTGGGCACAAGGAATAATTATGCTAGTCATTTTAAGGAATACTTTTATTTGATTTAGGCATCACGGTGGCGCAGTGGGTAGCACCATCACCTCACAGCAAGGAGGTCACTGGTTCGAGCCTCAGCTGGGTCAGTTGGCTTTTCTGTGTGGAGTTTACATGTTCTCCCCTGCGTTCTCGTGGGTTTGCTCCAGTATCCCCCATAAGTCCAAAGACATGGTACAGGTGAATTGGGTGGGCTAAATTGTCTGTGATGTATGTGTAGGAATGAGTGTGTATGGATGTTTCCCAGTGATGGGTTGCAGCTGAAAGGGCATCCGCTGACTAAAACATATGCTGGATAAGTTGGCGGTTCATTCTGCTGTGGCGACCCCAGATTAATAAAGGGACTAAGCCGAAAAGAAAATGAATGAATGAATGTATGTAATTTTATTTATACAATGAACACTAATCAGCTCAATTGTTCATTTTGATTATTGTATTTCTCTTCCTGAATACTGCTAGACTCCTTCTTTGTGTCTTTGATCATATCGTGTTTGTATATTCTTGTAATTTGTTTAATTAATATGCATGCACTCCCCTACAGAAATCTTCCCAATCTAAAATGATTAATTCTTTCCGAACAGAGCTATCAAGTGTAGGTTTTCCAATATGGTGGAGCACCATTATGTAGCTCATTTTCTACATTTACTAACAGTGACAAATGATTCTATTTATTAATATCAAATGACTAACAAAAGTTCTCAAAATGGAACCAGCAACTCATGGAGATTGGATTTTTTACTCATTGTTCTTCACGTTGCCTGTCTCTACTGTACGTTGCAGTGCTCTACTGTATTTATTATACAGGTGGTTGAGTTTTACCATCATTGTGGTGCAAGGATCAGAACAGGGTGTGTTTTCTCAGAAATTGTAATGCATCCAAACTTTGACAAAAGATTTTAACAGAAGATATCTCTTACGTTAGAAAAACAGTAGTTTGAAAGACACAAAGGAGTAGAAACAGACAATCGCTGTTTTATTTGTTTTTGTTTTATTATGCTTTATAAGTATGTTGCGTCTTATACTGGACCTGCAGTGACAGCTTGGGCTGTTGGTGGATTATGCTTTAAATGGATTGGAGGAAGCACAGGCAGCATTGCAGCTGGTGAAGGAAAGCTTTTCAAATACATCCAATCACATAGAGGGAAATAGAAGTGGGGTTTTTTCAAATTATAAGATGTTATAGATATATATTAGCATGTAGTGGAGTCTTCACATGATCTGAACTCATGGCATGTAGTCTTCAGCGTTGTTTGGTGTATTATACATTCTGTTCTTTTGTAGCTGTAGCTTTAGTTTATTATCAGTATAACTTTTATAGAGTTTCATTAAAGTGTAAATAAAACCGTTTTGAAGTCAGAGTTTTCTCATTTCCTCTTCCCATCTTGTTTATGTCAGCAATTTGAAAAGCTACACATCATACAGCTTGTGCATTTTTAAAATTATTTTTCTTTTTGTGCCGGGCTCATCAGGGTGTGTATCTTCTTCCCTATCAGTCGGTTTGAGGAATGACATGTTCTTTTGGCCCATAAGTAGACTCTCTAGATCAGTTTGAAGAAGAGAATGTTTTGTACCAGATATTGCTGAGCTGCAGAGGGTGCAGAAATCTCTCTGTGAAGAAGCACCTGCTTGTGTTTTCTTAAACATGCTTTTGTGGTTTTCAGCGCAGGATGTGTCAGCTGTGTGCGTTTGGGTGTATAGTGTTTTGTTCTTTCTTTTGTTTTATTTAATAGGCATGTTCGTTGTGTTTTGGGACTAAAGAGAAGAGATACAGTCCTGTTGCGCAATCACAGAGCCAGTTCTGTTATGTAAAGTTATGTGTTTATGCCTCAGTTGGGGGTGGTGTGATTTTTGCTTTTAATGGTAATCACCATCACCAAATATTCTTCCAGTGATATTTATGGATGTTTGTTTCAATGAATAAAATGAAGGTAACTTTTCTCTCACAAATTAGAGTCATTCAAGTTGCGAGTTTGCTTTGCGTTAACATCTCACAATTCACTTCTTTCAGTTAAAGTTTTTGAGTGATAAACTTCCAAGTGCTAGTCTCTCTGCAATTATTTTATATGTTTATTTTTATTATTTATTATATTATTATTATTATCATTATTATCATTATTATTATCATTATTATTTATTTTAATTATTGCATTCCACAATTGAGATTAAAACAAAGTAATTTATGTAAAATATAAAAAAATTTTTTAAATATGAAATGTGAGGAAGATCTGTCTAAACATTTTTTTAAAATATTAATTTGAATATTCTAGAATTGTGATTAGTAAAGGGATGCATCGTGTAAATTCTCACTTTTGTTTGTAATTTAAAGAATATAACAGGGCAGGAAGACCTTGCAGTAGTCATTGAATTTATTGTTGTGTTATCATTATTCGTTTCTTTTAACTAATGATTCATTTTTGACAGTACATCTGTTGGCTGTTTACGTTTTATACACATTTTATACATTTCATAAAATGCACAAACATTTTGTCCATTTTAAAATTGCTATTTAATTCTGAAACATGTTTTGGGGTGCATGTACTGAACTACAACCTTGTCTTTTCAGTCATCAGTTTGTGGGAAGATTATAGAGCTGCTGGGCCAGAATAAGATCGACCATCACCAGAGGCAGGTGGCAATCCTAAGTCAGGACAGTTTCTACAGGGTACTGACCCCTGAACAGAAGGCTAAAGCTCTGAAAGGACAATTTAACTTTGACCATCCAGGTAAACAACTCAAAATCTCATGTTTGTGGTTATATAATGTCATTTTTTCTTTCTTTTTTTGCCTGATTTCCAAAAAACCCTCCCTATTGCAGTGTTGCATTGTGAACTCAGACCAAGACCGTTGATGCAGTCTGTATACTTTGGCAGCTGTGTGTGTGTGTGTGTGTGTGTGTGTGTGAGACTGCCTGACTCAGCCACCCCCACACACTAATTCTGCAGCAACACATGTGGCTCAACACTTTTTTTATGCTTTTTCTTGATTTCTATTCCTTCTATTTCCTGACCCTCTTTTATTCTGTCCCACAGATGCGTTTGATAATGAGTTGATAGTCAAAACGCTGTGTGAAATCATGGAGGGAAGAACGGTCCAAATTCCCGTCTACGACTTTGTTACACATTCAAGGTAAGTTTGGGCCACATTTTGGAAAGCATAAAGGGAGAGTTCATCCCAAAAAAAGATATTTATTTACTCACCCTTAAGCCATCAAAAATATAGGTGATTTTATTTGACATTAAAGAATATATTTTTAGGCTGAAATTGTGTACTTTGGTGATTTCATAAAATGCACATCAATGGCTACCACCACTTTTAAGAGTAAAACAAAATACAGGCAAAACTATGATGCATTGACTCCTGGTGATGCATTGAGGTCTTATGAAGTGAAATGATTAGTCTGTGCAAAAAATGAACATTGTTTTTATTTTATAAAAGACTTTTCACTGACTAAGAAGCTGAATTTCCAATCAAAAATTAATGCAAATACAAGATGCAAGCACAGTCCAAAACCCAGTTTTTTAAGTGGTAATTTGAAGCCACATTTCTTGAAATTTTCTCCAGTTAACTGATACGGCTTGGTGACTGCATCTGACTTAAATGACTGCCATATGACAAGTTGGAGAACATTAAAATGATGCAAAACATGTGAAACGATGTGAGGAAAAAAACACAATTCCCCATTAAAAAATACATTTTTCATTTGGAAACAAAAAATTCAAGTGACAAAAAAAAAAAAAAAAAAAAAAAAAAAAAA
>CAIGQQ010026963.1:1707166-1726344 GCA_903798035.1 Danio albolineatus
ATACATTTCATCACTACTTCTTGCTAACTTGGATTTATTTGGACAAAACTTGTTTATCACATAGTTGGCTGATACAGATAAGTGACTGCATTTGACTTAAATGACTACCATATGACAAGTGGGAAAGGAATAAAATGGTGCAAATAAAATGGTGCAAAAAACAATACTGCATAGAAAAATGACAAGTCCAAAGCAAAAAATAAATAATTCATGACTTGGGGGAAAAAATAAAATGAAATTCCCTGACTTTCAATGTCTGCAACAGACCTTTTAAAATACCATAATTTTTCCGATATTCCACCAGTGAGAGCCTTGGAATAAGCACAAGTTCAACTTCTCAATGCATGCTTGTACCTTATTAATGTAATGATGTTGTCTTGTCAGTAATGTTCAGTTTCATGAACAGAGTGATCATTTCACTTCATAAGTGTTAACAGGAGCCACAGGTAATCATTTTATTTAGCCTTTATAGGTATTTGACTCTTAATGTTAACAGTTAAAAATCTGCTTTAGTGACTTTGCTTAATTGTCCTTTTTTCGGTGGCTATACCTTAAAGCTTTCATTATTGTATTGTTTATATATGGATATGTTTATATTTAACTAAATTTCCAACCATATATGAATGCAGTTTGGAATTCGCATGTTTATTATAGTGCACATATTGATTTGTTGGGTGAAAGTAGTAGAGGCGCAGGTTCAGTTTCAGTGCTAAGTGTAGCATGTCCTGTTGCATTCCTTTTGACCATTTGAAGCGAAACGGGTCTTCTATTGGTGTGTTGTATAATCTATTTGTTCTGGTGTATCCTGCATCCTGATACACTTTTGTTGTCCTTTCACATTTAATTGTCCTTTTTTGGTGGCTATACCTTAAAGCTTTCATTATTGTATTGTTTATATATGGATATGTTTATAGTTCTCTAAATTTCCAACCATATATGAATGCAGTTTGTAATTTGCATGTTTGTTTTGGGGAACATAATGATTTGTTGGGTGAAAGTAGCAAAAGCGCAGGTTCAGTTTCAGTGCTAAATGCAGCATGTCCTGTTGCACTCCTTGAGCATTTGAAGCGAAACGGGTCTTATATTGGTGTGTTGTATAATCTATTTGTTCTGGTGTATCCTGCATCCTGATACACTTTTGTTGTCCTTCCACATTTGCAGGAAAGAAGAAACGGTCACTGTTTACCCAGCAGACGTGGTTTTATTTGAAGGCATCCTCATGTTTTATTCGCAAGAAATCCGCGATCTGTTTCAGATGAAGCTGTTTGTGGATACAGATGCAGATACACGTCTGTCCCGCAGAGGTGCGTGTGGGTTTTAACGACATTAGCGAACTTCATAATGTGATTGTGCAATGCATTTTTCAGATCACAATTCACAATCGTCTCTCTTTCTGGTTTTATTCTCCTCTGTTTGTAGTCCTGAGAGACATCAGTGAGAGAGGCCGTGACTTGGAGCAAGTGCTAAACCAATACATAACATTTGTTAAGCCTGCCTTTGAGGAGTTCTGTCTGCCAGTGAGTGGGAGATTTCTACACCCTTCCTTACTGTTCTATATATACACTGTACAGTTGAACAAAAAAAAAAATATTAGGCCTCCTATAAAATTTAAAACTGTTTTCAAATCTTTCATTTTGTCAAATGTGTGGATATAAATGTATGTATACTATATAAGTTTAAATGTATATTAAAGTTTTGTGTTTAAACCGTACAAGGAATTTTTTCACAGTATTTCCTCGTATAGTTTTATTTTGGAGTAAATCTTATGTCATTTAGTTTGAGTGAAATTAAAATAAGATTATATTAAAAGTCAATATTATTAGTCCCCTTAATTATTTTTGCTTGACTAGAGAACCACTGTTTTCCAATTGCTTGCTTAATTAACCTAATTTGCCTTTTAATAGGGCTACAAAATATATCGTTTCAGCATTGATATGACTGTGCACATCCGCAATAGTCACATTGCAGGATGTGCAGTGTTGAGCTGGGATTATAATAATCTAATTTCTACCATAAATCTAAATTTTTTTTAATCATATGTTTAAGGCCCGGACTGTAAGATTTAAAGCAAATTTGAACCATTTGGGAACGAGAATGATAAAGTTTTCCGCTTTAACAAAGATTAATTGAGCTTAATTTATCAAATGAAGACTCATTCGTTTTCCTTCAGCTTAGTCACTTTATTCATCAGGGGGGCAGGAGGGCTCTTCACACAGCTCCAGTGATCTGTTGAAGATCAGGGTGAAGGTGGGGGGCCAGTTGGTCAGCACAGCCAAGACTTGGTGCACATCATCTTGCGTGAAGATCAGTTCAGAGTGGTTCTGGGGGGTTTTCTCAAACCGGCAGTAAAACTCATTCAGGTTGTTTGCAAGTCGTCTGTTGTATACAGTGCTGGGGGATGGGATGGAATTTTATATATATATATATATATATATATATACACACACACACAGATTCCCCTACAAAATCATCCCAATCAAATATAAAATTGTGAATTCTTCCCAAACTATTACAGTTATTAAGTCATATTGTGAAATTATATACATATCTATAATAGATAGCACAGCACAATATATCGCAGACATACAAAATATGTATGAATGTCATTTTTTTGCCCCTAATATCCTGCAACCCTACTTGTTACTATGATTAATCTACTTAAGCCTTTAGATTGCACTTCAAGCTGAGTTTTAGTGTCTTGTAAAATGACTAGTCAAATATTATGTACTGTAAGCATGGCAAAGACTAAGGCTACTTCTTGATGACTTGGATTCATTTGGACCAAACTTGTTTATCTCATAGTTATAAGATTATTATGGTGTCATATTAGTTGAAATAAGATATTTAATTCTTTGTTATTGACTATATAATATTAAATCGTAAATAGCATTTATCTTTTTTTTTAAAGATAGGGGCATTTTTAATAGTTAATAATAAAGTTTCTAAATGTAAGTAATGTGTGTGATAATGTAATCAATAAAGTATTGGAATATGATTGATAATTTTCTAATATTATATAATGTGCAAGCACCTAATAGGATCAAGTTACATAATGCAGATTATATGTTGTCATTTACTTATATGTAATGTGCATGTGAGTGTCATTTATTAATTATAATTTTGGAAACAGAGCAACAGAATACTTTGATTAGTGTATTTTTTAAACTCTTTTTCAGGATTAATTTGTTTAATAGTCTGTTTAGTAGAGAAAAACGCTTTTAATAATAAAAAAAAAATGTTTAGTAACATAAATGTCTTTACTATTATTTTTGATCAATCAGTTGTTTAACAATAAATTAATTTCTTTCTTACCCCAGGGGCATTCGTTTCTCATGCATTTCTTAAGAAATATTAGAAATGTTTCTTTTCTATACAATTGGACAATTTATTACACTACTAGTTCTATTAAATCAGTCTTTTTCATTTAAACAGTGTTAAATTGAAATGCAGATCCAAACAAATCTTTGAGTTTACAACAGAAAATGTTTCTGGCATTTTGTCAAGAGGAAGCGGGCGGTGAAATATTTGCACCGTGGAATGTTGTTGTTGATTGTCATCCTGATTTTTGTTTCTTAGAGCTTCTTTTTCTTTTTTCCTTCAGACAAAAAAGTATGCTGATGTGATCATTCCAAGGGGAGCTGATAATCTGGGTGAGCTTCAGAATGTGCTATTAGACTTCACAAAGGAAGAGAGGAGACAGGAGCACATTGATATAGAAATGTTTTGGAACTTTTGATCATAAACATAAATTGTTTTGAATATAGGAAGGCTGAACATCTAGTCTTCACAGTTTACAAAATGTTTAGTCTTTCTTCTATTTGAATCTTTAACAAAAGCAGACATGAAAGTCTAGTAAATTCATTATGAAAAAACATTATGCTCCAGGATTGACCAGCCCAGTCACCAGAAATGAATATTCTTGAGCATATCTGGGGTAAGATGGAGGAGGCATTGAAGATGAATCCAAATAATCTTGATGAACTCTGGGAGTCCTGCAAGAACACTTTCTTTGCCATTCCAGATGGCTTTATTAAAAAGTTATTTGAGTCATTACAGAAATGTGTGGATGCAGTCCTCCAAGCTCATGGGAGTCATACACAATGTTAAATCTTTTTTTCCACTGCACCATGACTTTATATTCTATAGTGTACATCATTTCTGTTAAGTGACAAGACTTTTGTCTAAGCAAAGTCAGACCTTACTGTCCTAATTATCATATTCATGTTTTATTTTGGTGAAATCGTAATCTAGAGGCCTTTGCCTTTCATATAAGCCACTTTTTATGCCAATTATTCAACTTGAAGTCCAGTTATTATTTGTTGTTCCTAAAACTTGGATAGGCGATAAGACTTTTGTCAGGTAGTTTACTCTACATACTTGTTTTTATATTGTGCTTTTATATTTGGAAAATTATCTTAAAGCAGTGGTTCTCAAGCTTTTTTCACCAAGTACCACCTCAGAAAAAAAATGTTCACCAAAATAACCAGTATTGAAGTACAGCAGCAGGTCTAATGAAGCAGCTACAGCACTGCACAGTTCAAAAGCAAGGCAGATTAATTCTTTTAATTAAGAATATTTATTATCGTCAGCCACTTAAATAAAAGGTTTAGCCTATTTAAATAAATTCACTGATCACATCGGTCTTATCTACGCGTCAAAGGCTTAAGTGTGTTCATTTTTTAACTTTAATTATTCAGAGATTCCTCCACGTGCTACTAGAAGGAAGCTTGTGTGCCAGTAGTGGTATGCGTACCACAGTTTGAAAAACACTGTCTTAATGTAATTACATTTTGTATTTAATTTCTGAGTTTATTATAATAATAATAATAATAATAATAATAATAATAATAATAATAATACTAATAATAACAACAATGGGCGCCACGGTGGCGCGTGAGTAGCATGTTCGCCTCACAGCAAGAAGGTCACTGGTTCGATCCCCGGTTGGGGCAGGTCCCGGTTGGGCCAGTTGGCATTTCTGTGTGGAGTTTGCATGTTCTCCCCGTGGTTGCGTGGGTTTCCTCCGGGTGCTCCGGTTTCCCCCACAGTCCAAAGACATGCGGTACAGGTGAATTGGGTAAGCTAAATTGTCCATAGTGTATGTGTGTGAATGAGAATGTATGAATGTGTTTCCCAGAGATGGGTTGTGGCTGGAAGGGCATCCGCTGCGTAAAACAAATGCCGGATGAGTTGGCGGTTCATTCCGCTGTGGCGACCCCGGATTAATAAAAGGGACTAAGCTGAAAAGAAAATGAATGAATGAATGAATAATAACAACAACAACAGCAGAATCATTAGGAACATTGTGACACTGAAGACTAGAGTGATTATGCTGACAATTCAGCAAAAAATCTAATGAATGTATATAATTTTACTTGACATTCAGTAGTACAACTGTAGTACACACTAAAACAATAGTGTAATAATATTTCAGTTTTACTTTTTTCCTCCTTGTTTTTTTTTCTTTTTTTTGATTAAAAAACTTCAGCCCTGTTGAGCAGAAAAGAACTGCAAAAAAACAAAAACAAAAAACAAATTCAAATAATAAAAATAAATCTTACTGATCCAAAACTAGATGGATGGATGGATATTAGTTCAATTTCATTGTAATATGTGATGTAATAAGATGTTTGTTTTTCTGTCTACAGTTGCCATCAATCTGATAGTTCAGCACATTCAGGATTTTTTGAATGGAGGCTTGACCAAACGCTTGAACGGATGCCTCAACGGCCACACACCCCGAAAACGGCATCCGTCAGAGTCCAGCAGCAGGCCGCATTGACCAGATCTCCACCACTACGTCAGGGAATGAATGTCTGAAGGATGGATGGCTGGATTGCTTGAGCATTCTGTTAATTAGCCAACACTGTATATGACGAAAACAAACAAAAAAAAATCAAGAAAGAATTTCAAAGACTGCCTTTGCTTTCACTCTGCTTTCTTTTGTTTTGGACTGGCTACACTTGACATTTTAAGCAGTTTCGAGGCTTCTGCGATTTTGTTAAAGGTCAAAATGGATATTTCCTCATTATTTATTTTGCCATTTTTATTCTTTGTACCTCTTTAAGACGCGTAAAAGGGTGAGAAATGCAGATAATTAAATATTACATGACTCTGTTACAACGAGGATTGAATATTAAGTTATTTTTTTATTTTATACCTGTAGATCTTTTTAATATCATAAAGGACTACATTTGCAGATTTATTTAAATACAATTTAATTTTTTTGCATTACTAAAATGCTCTTTGGAGGCCAAAACGATTGTTTTAAATTCACTTTGTTTATTTTTTCTTGGTTAACAAGGTTTTAATATTCTGGCATTATTTATATAAATCTATAATATCAGTGTTTCTAGCAGGATAAACGTTTATTCCTCCGCTTAACTTGAACCATTCAGGCAGTGTTGCTACGTCACAACAGGCCTCTCAGGGTGTAGCTATTAAAAATAAAAACCGTAAGACTGTATTTTACAGTATGCAGAAGACATCAGAGACACCTCTAAATTAAAAAGGGAACTAACTCAACAAATCAGAGTTTGTGAATGTGGTCCATTTTATGTGTACATGTATCATACTTCGATATGAAATAAAATTGAAGTGATATTTAGTATTACACTGAATATTTACAAAGATGACATCTGATCCTCATTAAACATGGTCATGTACTTAAAAATCAAGCTCAGTGGTTGATTGTGCAGTATGAAAAATGATCTGTTTGTCAAGAGATTTATGTTCATATACTATGCACTGTACCCTTGACTCGAATAATGCAATTTGACACTCAGTTTAGGACTCTCTTTAATTAGATTCACGAGAGGCAAACGGTTGCTTACTTGAAATGAATTCTCAGAGTTTCTTCATCCTGTGATTTGTCTGCTTTTAAACTGATAGAACTATTATTCCACCTGTGTTTTGCGACCTTTTTTTAGGCTACCCATAGAAAAAACACCATGATGCCGCTTTGGTCAGTCTTTGACAACTCACCAAAGACTTAATTTTAGAGTTTTTCGACAATTGTTCACAATTAAAGATGTTTCATTTTCATACATTTTCTGTGTATCTTCAATGGACAGGTCATCGACAAATTTTAATTCTACCCTAATTTACTCAAGCTGAACTATTTCTGCCATAATTTACTCAACCTTGACTATTTCCAAACCAGTTTGATTTTTGTTTGTTGCTGTTCTGTTGATCATAAAAGCAGATATTCTGAAGCTTGTTGAAAATCTGTAACCATTGACTTCCATAGTAGTGGTATTTCCTACCATGAATGGTTAAATGGTTACATGTTTCCAACATTAGTCAAAATATCTTCTTTTTTGTTCAACAGAATAAAAAAAAATCTAACTAACTTGAAACAAGTGACAGATTTTAATTTTATTTTCAGTGAACTATCCCTATAAAGCACTTGTTCATGTGAACCACAACAGTCCAACCTTTAAACCTGACTGTAAAACTTCCCTTTGATCTTGAAATCTTTAAATCGGTTGATCGTTGATCCATGAACTGTTCCTGTTCTAGCATAACTGTGTTGTATTTATTTTCTGGTTGGCTGCATTCGCATTGCTGCTATGATACAGGGTGACACATTTTATCTTATGTTCAAAAGAATCTTACAAGTGATCAATTATTGAGTTATGTAAATAATTATTTGATTGACTTTATAGACCTAAATCATTGTATTTAATATAATGTCTAGTTCTGTCTGAGCCAGATGCAAACATAATAATACTATTCTTTTGTGACATGAATACGTATTTGGTTGTCAAAGACGTTCTGCTTATTTGGTCAAAATTGCAGAAAATATACAAACATCTGGTCCTTATTTAGATATTACATGTATGGTTCAGTCATGAATTTATATGAAACGTCTGCTTTGCAACAGATTTTGTGCCATCACAATATTTTCTTTGTATGTTTAATTATACACTTATTTTCATGACGAATCCCTTTCCATGTTCCATGAGCTAAGCAACATTGTAAATATTACTTTTTTTAAGCAACACTTGGTAACTCAAACATCCTGGCTGTTGCACACGAGATACTCATACCGCTTGTCAGAGGGTTTTGATAATATCCTAGCACAGATTTAAACACCAGCTTTTAAAAATGCAGTACACTTTACAAGCAATCATTTTCACACAACCACACGTGAGCCCTGAATAAATTCAGGATTCATAACTGTTATCGTTTCAACCTGCACACTCAGTGTGTAATCCTACTTGACTGAAAACGATGCAAAATACTACACTTTGTTCTGTTTTACTTAAATTTATGGGATTCCAAAGATGTCAACTGTTGTCATTATTTAATGTGAAATAATTGTTTTTGGTTCCCACCCTACTGTCTGTAATTTTGTGACAATTTTGTGACAACCTATATGTATTTATGTTAATATTAGATTGTCTGGAGGCTTTTGGAAGGGATTTCAAAAGTATGGTGTTCTGCATGATGTATTATATGTTCAGTTATTGATGCCTTTGAGTTTTGGTGCTTGCAAAATGGGTGCAAAATGCAAAGAGAGCCAAAACTAATATAAAACCGGAGAAGGTTGCATGCTTGTGTTGTAGGACCAAACAACTACAGTCGCAAGGCTTTAACACAGCGTTTCTGTGACACTGCAATGATTAGAAATGAAGCTGGAAATAGGTGTTCATGATTACTGTACCATCATGTAAATGTGTAAACAATCGCAGAACATTGTATAACAAAGTGATTGACAGCAAAGCTGAATAAAATAAAGTTTTTGTACTCCTCCACATGTCTGTTGCCTCAACTGAACACACTCTGCTTGCTTTAGATAAAGAGTAAAGCCCTCTCTTTTAAGAACTTCATTGCAAGCTGGACAGAATTAAACAATTGTTTAGATTAGAAAAAGATAACATAATGCAAAACAGCTTCATAAGGGCCACGGTGTGCTTTTGGTCAACCAACACCAGGCCCAGTTGTAACATCACTGTTGTGCGACCTGGAAGTGACGTCACTCGGCGACGTACAGTTGTACGCATGCGATTCCGTATTGAAGCTAAAGCGATTCATTGAAGGAACAGTATTTGTGCGATTATTTTGATAAATAGACGGTTTCTTTAATACCGTGCACAGTTATGTCCACGAGTGACTTTTATTTGAGGTACTATGTGGGGCATAAAGGTAAATTCGGTCACGAGTTTCTGGAATTTGAATTCAGACCAGACGGTGAGTGAGGCGCCAACGTTAGCTTGCTAATATGCTAACAGCCTTTCTATTGAAATCTGTGCTTGCTCTCCTACTTAACCGAAAACGTTTTAGAGCTGTTTGAACTTTCATTACTGTTTGATTGATGTTTTAAAGTGATGAATTAGAGGGGCTGATTGTTTAGAGCAACATTAACACCTTAACTTGCGTTTGAGGAACGTTAGCCTTAAAACTGCGTGTCTTAAGTTTGTTTGATTTAGTTTCACTAATGTTGCTTAATAATCTTAATTTTAATAAAGTATATTAATAAATGTATATTATATTTAACGTAAACTGGTATATTAATAATGTAGATGATATTAATCTTCTAGTTTAATATTAAAAGCGTATGGCTTTTTGTTTTCTTTCAGGAAAGCTGAGATATGCAAACAACAGTAACTACAAGAACGACGTCATGATCCGAAAAGAGGTAAAGTCAGCCGCGTGTTGACGTCATATTCATTGATTATTGAATTATTTGCACCATTTTGACGGACAGACCGTGTAACTTATGAGATGTTCTGTTTTTCAGGCTTATGTGCATAAAAGTGTGATGGAAGAGTTGAAGAGAATCATTGACGACAGTGAAATCACAAAAGAAGACGATGCCTTGTGGCCTCCTCCAGACAGGGTCGGCAGACAGGTTTGTAGTAATGACATTATGCCTTCTTTATATTCGCCCATTGGTAGGGCCAGACGGAATCTGCGGACATTTTTTGCTATTTCCGCTGAGTATTTTGTTAAAAATCTGCGGATTTATGCGGAATCATTTTAGGAGTATCATAACTAAAAATTTAACTTATGAAATAATAAGTACCACCTTTTTAACTTTTATTTAATGTTTACAATGCAAAACCAATTAGATCCACTTTATTTGGTAAACAAAGCAAGTCTCTCGTATAAAATCTCTTCTAAAAAGACAGAAAATAGTACCTTTACAAACTGTATTGTAAATAAACCATATGAATATTTTCATATTAATTTATATTTTTACTGAAATTAATTTGAAAACTGATTAAATATACATTTACACACATTTACACCAGTAAATAAACAGAATCAATGATGGGCTAAAAATCTGCGGAATTCTGCGCGTGCAGATTCCGTGTGGCCCTACCCATTGGTCACGTTCACAATGTAATGTGATTCAAAGGGCCTGTTTACACAACTTTATCCTGCAAATTTCTTTGCATTTGGGCTGGTCCATTAACGCTTGAAAAAGTTTTTTGAAAGTGCATGTTTTTCTGAAAGATTTAACTCGGATGTTATCCATCTACGTGCATGCAGTTTTCTGAGTGATGTTCAGTTACAGTGTTTTTATTCAGTTTTTGCACATCCATTGTGAACCAGGATTGTTGCTGTTCATTCCTAGTACACCATTGTTATGTAAACGAACATCCTAATTGCTCTTGTTTGTGCTTTAAAGGAACTGGAGATCGTCATCGGTGATGAGCACATTTCATTCACAACCTCTAAAATTGGATCTTTAATTGACGTAAACCAGTCCAAGTAAGTGTATTTCATTGATTATAAACTTTTTTTTTTTTTAACTTCTGCATTATCCTGCCTTAATCTTGTAACCCGAACTTGCAGTATTTGAATATTGTCACACATTTTATTGCTTTTCGTATTATACTTTTGAGCAGTTTACTTTGTAATCTGTGCTATAAGAGTAGTAACATTGTCTCCATTTGCAGGGACCCAGAAGGACTGAGAGTTTTCTATTACCTGGTCCAGGATCTCAAATGCCTTGTATTCAGTCTCATCGGACTCCACTTCAAAATCAAGCCCATCTAACTGCCCCTTGGCTTTTATTGTGAATGAAAGTCGTGTTTTAGTTATTGTTTGAGCTACTTTCAACATTTGTATATTGTTCGGTGGTTAGTTTTTTTTTTTTAAATAAAATGTTTTCAACTGTTGATTTGCTTTATAGTTTATTTCAAAATCTATTTTAAGCTCTTAAAAGTCCTACAAGTGATGTTGCACTTTATTCACCTCATTATGTGTGTATGAGCGGGCGCAGCCATTTGAATCTTTTTGGCTCAAGACTTTCAGTCTCATTCACTTCCATTAATTTTTAAAGATTAAAAAGGTGTTATGTTGCAAACTAATATTTTTCAATTATATTATTCTACTTAGTCATGCAAACACGTGTTTGTAGAGCAAGTAGTTTGACTGTTTTCTATCGTTTATTATTCTTAGTAACTTTTTCCCATAGACAACTGAATCGGAAGTTCTAAAACAATCGCAAAAACGAGCGCACTTCCGCGTTGACGAATAAGGTCAATATTAGAGCATCGTTTTAGAAGAGACAATATATACACTTGGGGTCAGTATTTGAAGTGAGTGGGGCTGCACAATCAGTGTTGCCAACTATTTCCAATGAAAAATAGCTAAATGTTGCCAGATGACGTCACGCACTAATCTGCATATCAGAGATGTCATCACGTAGTATCTGACAAGCGTAAGCCCGTCATGTCTCTACTCTCTGAGGCGCCATGTATAATATTATATTAAAACATTACATCCAGATGCACAATAAGGTTCTTATTAACATATTACTTTGCGTGATGACGTCATTGTGTAATCGCAACTCAAAATCTTTATGTAGTATACAAAATGTTTTCTCAAATTGACTGGCCATCTCAGCAAAAAACATTATTTGAAATATGTCCATTTTAGATTTGTATGAAAAATATGAATATTTGTAAAAGTAATATAAACACTTTTTGATAAGAATATATGTTTTTTTAAATATGTGTACTTTTGTGAAATCAACACATTTGTGAAAGTGCCAACAATTAAAGCACTATTGGATTTTATTGCTACCTAAATTACCAACAATTATACATGTTAACAAATAGCAGTAAATTAACAGTTATGAAAAACAATCTGAGCAAGTTTACTGAGTGAAGCCTGCAGCCGCTGCTCTTTTGAGTCACTTTTTAAAAATTGCTAAAAGCAGCCAAATGAATGTTAAAAATTGCTAAATTTGTTGCTAGGTGCTTTTTGAAAAAAAAAATGCAAGGGTAGTATGAAAAGTTGTTAAATCTAGCAACAAAATTGCTAAGTTGGCAACACTGCACAATATTGCAAAAATCACATATTGCGATTTTGTTTTTCTGCACAATATATTGCGATATAAATATAACCTCTCTAGGTTCAGTTTTAAGCTGATTGTTAATTATTATATGAATAATTAAATGTAAAATAACTGTAGAGACTTCCATGTATAAATAGTTAAATATAATTAAAACTTTTTAGACTTCCAAACGTCATAATTACTTGTCTAAATGTTTTAAACTTGCTTGAAATGTGCACATAACACAGCCTCTTAAAAACACATGCAAGTTTTTGCACAACACGAAGTTTTTGTCTTGTTTCTAGTCTAAATATGTAAGACTTGCTAGTTTAGTTAACGTTGAGGTAAATTTTCCCTAAACAAGGAAAATCTTGTTTTGGTTTGAAATAGTATTTTACTTAGCCCACTGGAAGATATTTTAACTCGTTTTAGGGGAAAAAAATATGTAAATTGACTAATTTATCAAAAATATACAACATTGTGACTTGCCTATAAAATGTTTTTTTTGTATTAAGAATTTGATATTTGGACTAGAAACAACAAAAAGTATGAAAAAATGTAAGTGTGAACTGTCTGGTCAACTACAATTCAGACTCATTGAACATCCTGTGATGTGACTATATCAGATGTGCACATTGCAACATTGATGCTTAAACAATATATTGTGCAGCCCTGGAAATGGGTGCTTTGTGTAGAGTCTGAGAGACTGGATTTATTTGACAAATTAAAACCATGTTAAAAAAAGTTGTTTTTGATATTTCAAAGCATCATTTCTGCTTAAGTATTTTTTTAAAACCTGGCTGACCCCATACATTTGAA
Source organism: Danio albolineatus (assembly GCA_903798035.1). Taxonomy (NCBI): domain Eukaryota; kingdom Metazoa; phylum Chordata; class Actinopteri; order Cypriniformes; family Danionidae; genus Danio; species Danio albolineatus. The sequence continues at coordinate 1,720,281 of CAIGQQ010026963.1, forward strand.
TGGTAGTGTATGTGATTTTAAAATCATACATATTTGACTGATGTTGAACTCTTTTTATTAATCTTTGTTACAATATTTACACTCAGTATTAATTATTTTCAGTGTTTCTTGTAAGGCACAGGACATGTCATTCAGGTTTTTGTGACGCCGTTTTTCTTCATTTGGAGAAAATTTCACAATTACACACTGCAGACAAAATAATCTATACTCCCATAAAGGTTTTTTCATTACATTACTTAATTTAACGTGAACTTAGCAATGAGCAATCACATTTATCACAGCATACAAGTTCTAACCTTCAGGCTCTACATTTAAACTATAGACTCAACATGTTTTTATTATCATGTTCTAACACAAATCCTCTAAATTCAGCTTAGTTCACATGCTAAGTGCTTCAATTAACTTCAACATATCAAGTGTGCTTTTAATGAATGGGTTTTCCTTCAAGGACTGTAAAAATGTCTTCCAAGGACTTGTGAACACACTTAAGGAACTCGTGAACATCTCTGGCAGGGTAGCTGGACACGTTGCACCCGATCCATTCATCATGAACTCCGTAGCCCACTCCAAAACCATCAGGCACCACGGGAGCAAACCCACCCAGGCTGACCGCAGGGCTGGTAAGAGTACTGGTGGACAGGATGTTGTGGTTTATGGCAGCGTATGCAGGGTCCAGGTAAAGACTGGGCAGTGCCATTCCTTTCGAATTAGCCAGGTAGCGCATAGCAAAAAGATGCCGATCGAAACCTTGACCTGTTTGAAAACAAAAAACATCGATGAATGCAGTTGTTAAATGTTGTCTAATGAGCTTCTGGGACATTTGGTGAAGGTCTAAGATGAGTTCATGAGTTTTCACCTAAATTAAATGGCTGACAGTGGAAAACACATACCATTGGATGTAAGACAGGAGTGGGTTTTGTTGTTCCTGGAGGGCCATTGACCCTGTATATATTAGGTCCAACCCTGAAAAATAAAATACCTACCTGATTCCTGAAGACCTTGATTAACTTGTTCAGGTTTATCAGATTAGGGTTGGAGCTAAACTCTGCACGGACACTGCCCCTGCAAGATCAACATTACCCACCCCTGCCTTAGGACATAAAGAACAGAAATAGTGGAGAAGGAAGCCACTGGACAAAAAAAAAAAAAAAAAATGCCATTTCAACTTTTGATGACTAGGTAGCACTGACTTAACTTCATAGGTTGGTTAAGTTTAGGAACAGGAGTTATAATAGTTACATTTTAAGCATTGTTTAAATATATATAATTGTTACATTTAAAAGTTACATTTGTACTTCTTTACTTGAAAGGCTCTCTTAGGTAAACTACCATCCTATCTTTCTAATTCGCATAAATAACCAACACACTAGATTTGGTGCCTGTATTTGGTCAACAGTTCCAAAGGTATTGTCAAAACTTGGCAAATCTGCTTTTTCCTGTTATGCTCTTAGGGCTTAGAATGATTTTGCAAAAACAGCGTAATATAAACAATTCTGACTCTGAGTACTTTTTTTTAATAATAATTTTTTTAGGGGTTTTCACCTTTATTTTGATAGGACAGTGGAGATTTCAGACAGGAAAGCATTGGGAACAGAGAGAGGGGAAGGATCGGCAAAGGACCGTGAGCCGGGAATCAAACTCGGGTCACCATGAGCACGTCTGTGCTATATGTTGGCGCACAGCACCACTAGGCTATTGTCGCCGACTGACTCTGAGTACTTTTAAACATCTTCTGTACAACGTCTTAAAGGATACCTGTAATTGTTTTTATGACCTGATATTTTTTTACGAATAGTGATTTTGTAATTTTGTGTTTTATTTGTTTCTGTGAAACTGTATGTGCTGCCGTCTTGACCAGGTCTCACTGGAAGAAGAGACAGTACTGTCTCAATGTGAATAAAGGAAAATAATAATAATAATAATAAGCAAAGTTGTTAGCATATAAGCCAGTTATAAGATGAAGGAGATGAAGTTAATTTATTAGTTAACTTGCTGTCAGTTGGGTCTTATGCTGACATTGTTAAAGTTGAAGTTAAATATTGAAGCTATCAGTGGTGTAAAGTAACTAATTACAAATACTCAAACTACTGTAATTGAGTAGTTTTTCTCAGGAACTGTAATTTACTGAGTAGTTTTAAAAATGTGTACTTTTACTTTCCCTTGAGTACATGTTTAGTGCAGTATCGGTACTTTTACTCCACTACTTTCCTTCAACCAGCAGTCACTACTTTATTTCTTTCTGGTCATTGTCTAAAGTAGCAGAATCCGTCCTGTGGTTCCTGTCCAATTAAATCCCACATAGAAAGTAAATCAAATCATACTGAACAACCCTAAAGACATGGGCGCTTTATAAATGCAGCAAACCTTTTGAAAACATTAAAAATGTCCAATAAGATGTCCAAAATCTGTACACTCAATGATCCAGAGTCTGTTTATAGACTGCATGTCACTGAAAATGATGGACGTCGACTGTAAGATGACTGAAATCACCAAACAGCCTTAAACAATCACTAAATGGAACGAATGAAGAATGGAAGGAAGGGCCAAATAAAAGGAAGGATCGAAAAACCAAATAAATGAAGGAAGGATTCAAGGAAGGACTGAATAAACTAAGGAAGGAAAGAAGAAAGAAACAAATGAATGAACGAATCAATGAACAAAGGACCTAATGAAGGAAGGAACAAAAATATGAAAGAAAGAATGAGCGAACAAATGAAGGAAGGAAGGAAGGAACAAATGAATGAAAAAAAGGACCTAATGTAGGAAGGAACAAAAATATTAACGAACAAACGAGTGAACGAAGGAAGGAGAGAAAAAAGAAATAATTGAAGGAAGGTTGGAAGGAACGAACGAAAACAGGAAGATCCCTAAATACACTAAATATTGTTTGTGCAGGGATGTGTAAACGTAACATTCTGTAAACGCATCAACTTTTCTACAGCGTAATACTCACTACTCTTGACTACTTTTGAAAGGTCTACTTTTTACTCATACCTTGAGTAATATTTACAACAGATACTTTTACTCTACTTGCACTACATTTTTGGGCAAGTAATGGTACTTTTACTTGAGGATGATTTTTCAGTACTCTTTCCACCACTGGAAAAGTGGTTTTTATTTATTGTTGAATCTGTGATTTGTCTTTTAGTTTATTTACTTTTCTTTGTGCTTTTAGTTTTATTTGTGTTAATTTGGATGTCTTGTTAAAATTGTATATTTGCTGTGGTTCTAATAAATATATTAAGTTTTTTTAAATCAGTGTTCCTCCTAAAATGGTATGATCATGAATATGACTGACAGGATATTAAAGTGCAGTCCTCACCCATGGCCGCCTCTTTAGTGAGTTGCCCGTGGTATTTAGAGCACTCATTCAACAGCCCCAGTAACTGCTCCACACTGTGCTGTCCAGGCTGCTGGACGAAGGCTTTTGCACACTGCTTAGTGTGAATGCTAGCAGGACGGATTGTTTCAGTGCGGCCGTGTTTGAAGGCTGCAGTGCTACAGGACTCATAAGTGGCGACCGTCTGGCCGTATTGCCTTAGGAAGCCCATCTGGAAAGCAAGCTGGGCGATGGCATCTGGGCTGAGCTTCTTCTTCTTAAGCTGCTCCTTTCCACCTTTCTTGAACTCCATGGCATCGATGGTGAGCTTTGATACGGCAGCCTGGAAATTTTCTTTGGCTTTTGTGATTCCAGCTTTTAACTCGTCATTAAGCTTGAACTCTAAACGGTGCACCGCTGAAGAGGAGTCCACCGATGCTGGCTGGGAACCAGGACCGACCAGAGGCCTCTCCGTGGTGTCTTTGAAGACCTCATTCTGGAAGCGGAGGACAGCCACACCATCACCCCAAGAGTGCTCGAAGTTTATGGCTGCCTGTCCATCCTTAGCCAAGATGACACTGAAGGACTTGTCGTACCAGCGGTTGCAGCCGTCTCCATGCAGCATGTTGTGGGAGATGTGGATGTGGTCTCTCAGCACCTCTTCGTCCAAGCACAGGCAAAATAAAGCGGTGTCCACTAACTGCAGAGCTTCACCATTTCCAGCATCCAGTAGTTTTTGTCGTAACCCTGTCCAGGTGTCTCTATTCTCACTCGTTAGGACACCTAAGGGAAACGAAGGAGCTTGTGTTGGATCTTCAAGTATGTATTTAAGGTGAGCTTGAACCTCAGCAGGCTTGATCAGGTTGCCGTCCCGATCAAGAGCATCAAACACATACAGGTTTCCTCGCTTCATTACTAGCAGGTGCCTGCCCCTGTCGTCGGTGAGAAGCTCATCCCGCTTGTATTTTGGTATACGTGTTGAATTGAAGAGGCGAAAGTACTGGGACATATCCAGAGGGTAGGCGTTCACCATGTAGGCTCCAAACCATGAGATGGAGGGCGGCACCCATCGAATCAGCTTCTTGAAACTTTCCGTGTCACTTTTGGCAGGGTTAAGATGAAACACCTCTGGCTCCAGTAAACCGGCACGAAGGGTCTTCATGAAGCGGACGGCTGAGCACACCATGTTGGTGGCCCGCACAAGCTGATCGTTGTATTCGGGTTTGGGGTCGGGGTTAAAGGACATGAAGGGGTTAAAGTTGAGCACTATAGACTCCCGGGCAGACAAGTACATGTCAAACCATGGGGCTGCAATGTGAAAAGAAGAAAGTTACGAGGTTGAACTTAAGGAAATACTATTTATTTACTCAGTTATGCATGTACATCTCCCACCTGATATGTAGCTGGTGTGTTTGTTTTTCTTGTCTAAGGCTACAAGTTCTTCATGTAACTGCTTTCCAGCACCTCCCTGAAACTCCTGTGCTAATTTTTCTGTTTTACTTTCAGATTCCAAGGTAAGAGAAAAAGACAGAATAATGTCAGAATTTAAGGTTAGTTTAGAAATAAATAAATAAATAAATACACATGACTTATTACCTGTACTGTTCATCGTTCAGCAGGGGTCTTTGAGCTGCCAAATATCTCTGTATTGTATCCTCCAATTTTGGAACTGGTAACCTGTAAATGTCAGGTAAAATAGTGATTTTAAGCTTTCTATAATCAAGGTCAGTAATTTATATTATTGATATTTTATTTATTTTGAAAGAAATTCTGATTTCACATTTACACAGTAACAAAAGGTATCGACTTTTATTGAAGAATCCTTTAAAGGCTCCCTTTCCGTTAAAAATATTACTTTAATTATAAGTTCATATTTATTTTTGTTTATTTCACACAATTATAGGTTAAATTATTACTTCTACAATTTATTACAACTATAGAAATGGGAACGAAAATGAAGGCAAGGGGGGCATATTTACGTGTAACACCATGTCCCCAAGCCGCGTAGACATTGAACTTTCACCTATATTCTCTAATATGACCTAAACCTGTCGCAGACAAAATATATAACTACAGTATTTTTTAGCAAAAATCTATATTTAAAATAGTCAATAACAAAGCACAGCCTTACAGATCAATTATATAAACGGTCGGTCATAAGTGTTAATCAATGTGATTGTCCTACCTGGGCAAACTCTTCTGGTAGTGCATGCTCGGGACGATACTCTTGTGCAAGTATCCTGCTCCATCCTTACTGCTGTATTTGCGATGAGTGCTGGTTAGAACTGACAGGGCAGGGTTATTGCTCAAGTGTTTTATTTTACTCAGCGTTGAGTTGCATTGCGTAGAAAGCAAACCTGCCATCATGCAGCTTAGTAATAATGAGTTATTGATTGCGTACTGTTTTCTAAAACAAAACTGCAATTTCAAAATGTACGTTCAAGTCTTCTGCAAGCTGACAACTTGCTGAATGAATGCAGAGTATCTGACAGATCCTGTCGCTTCGAGTACGGCCAACGATAATTAGCTAACCTGTGACCGCTCACCCTTTATTATTTAGAAAAGAAAACGTCAGAAAACATAAAAACAGCTGTTATATGATATTTTTTATGAACAGCTCAACAAACAGACAAAACCCGCAACAAAAAAATAGGAATTTAATACTTGCTGCAGTATTTCCGCATCACAATTGTGACCCTTTTCAAAGTAAAAGTCCTATCGTAAATGAAAACTCTTCTGGTAGTG
>CAIGQQ010026963.1:1726744-1742614 GCA_903798035.1 Danio albolineatus
ATATATATATATATGTTCTGACCTATTCTGATTTAAAACCCAAATATCTCAATAACAACTTTTTAACATTTATTGTGTGCTCGGCAAATAATAAATCTATAAATATATAATATTTTCAAATGCATATAGGCCTATTTAATATATGCTTATACATGTAATCTATTTTACTTTCTATTTAAAAGTATTTTCACAAGTACTCTAAGCTTTAGTTTACCTTCTAAGCACGAAGCATTTCATTTTTACAGTGATGATTTCGACACAGACTCGCGCTGTCAAAGAATGAGACGACAAACTCCCCCTTTTTGTTCTGATTCTCTCATATGATTGGTTCAAGCACAGATGTGCTGGACGTTGATTGGCTGTCGAGGGTCCCTTTGAGACGCTGTAATCACGGACCGCATCAATTGGAATCAGCCATCAGCTCCGTCAGGCGCTTTGCCAGCATCATCTGGACCGATTGCGCTGGAAGCGCGACAGAATTCTCCATAATTACCTCACAACCCAGGCGCAAATTATGAACATTTCTTCTAAAGTAAAAATGTATGTAATATATGAGAATGCATACAAAACTTGACATTTTAAGGACTAACAGAGGTGTTATTCATCGCTGTCTGAGTTGACAGTGGGGGTGAAGCGCTCATCCTCCACCAACGCTGGAACGAATTACACATTTCAGCATTTCTTTTCATTCAGAGGACAGAATATCCACCGTCGATATTACAAACAACGTGCATCTTGTACGTCCAGACCGTGGATGCTGTCTGCATTGCGGTGTAAGGGTATTTGACATCGTGCAGAGGTAAGATCGCTTGACTGCACAGCATAACATAAATTTGGGTATCATAGTGAATATGTTAAGAATATCAACAATAATGTTTTTAGACGAGAACACGTTTCTGTGGTGAACGATTTCTGTTTCTAAAAGCTGCTGCAATCAACACATAAATGCGCTGTGGGATTCAGCATCAACCCTGAGATTAATTTCTCAAACACCGCGTTCTGACCTCAATTCATCCATGGTGTTATCAGTACCTTTGAAGATTACTCACAGCATCTGCCATTGCTCAGACCAAATACCCTGATATTGCTGATTTGCATATTTCTGAATGGACACTTGACCCAAAAAATAAAATTTAGCCTTCTTTAAATTTACTCACTCTCAGGCCACCTAAGAAGTCGCTCTTAATCTTCAGTAGAACATTAAAGAAGATCTTTATATTAAACTGTGGTCATTGGGATTCTTATGGGGATTCCTTGGGATTTTCATTTGAGTGTAAAAAAAACAAATAGGCATACAGGTTAAACAAAGTTAGTAGCCATGGCTCCTGATGATATATTGAGATGTTATGAAACATAATGATTAGTATGAGCTGAACATTTTTGCTTTTAACCCAAAGCATCAGCAAATGATACATTTTAGTCAATTTACTGTACAATAGTCATAAGCAAAAGCTTGTTTATTAATAATGACACATGCCTGAATGACAATGGAAAGGGAGCATGTGTGTTGTTCATCAAAATAGTACATTCATTCATTTTATTTTTGGCTTCGTCCCTTTATTAATCTGGGGTCACCACAGAATGAACCACCAACTTATCCAGCATATGTTTTACACAGCGGATGCCCTTCCAGCTGCAACCCATCACTGGGGAACATCCATACACACTCATTCACACTCATACACAGACAATTTTAGCTTACCCAATTCACCTGTACCGCATGTCTTTGGATTGTGAGGGAAACCAGAGCACCCGGAGGAAACCCAACGCAAACACAGGGAGAACATGCAAACTCCACACAGAAATGCCAGCTGATCCAGCCGAGGCTCGAACCAGCGACCTTCTTGCTGTGAGGCGACGGGGCTACCCACTGCACCACCGCATCGTCACTGCCATTAATGTGCCTTGAAATATTTACTAAAAAATACTTTTAAAATAGTTTTTAAGGTAAATGGTTGCAAACAATTTACATGGGCTGAATTTAAACAAACAAATTAAGTTGAAGATTACTAAATTTAATTTGTTTGTTTAAATTCAACCCATATAAATTGTTTGGAACTACTTACCTTGAAAAAATGTCAATTCAACTAATCATTTTCTCAGTGTGTTTGCTGACGCTGTGGATTATCAGTAATACCGCTGTTCAGTTTCTTGCACCGATAAATCCATTTACTTCACAAGCCTTCAATGTGTCACAGGAATTGATTTTGCTTTGCCTGAAATGTTTTTTGACTATCAAAGTGTTGACATTATAAGTGACTTTAGATCACAAAAACAGTTTTAAGCCGCACAGGAACATTTTTGGCAATAGACAAAAAATGTGTTATATGGGTTTTTGTTTTACAGTGCTCAGCATAACTGAGTACACCCCATTTTTAAAATTTATCAATTTTTCAGTGAATATAGGCAATGTATTTTAGTGCATTTGAACAAAACAAAAACAGAAATATTCATTAAAATAATATATAAGAGCATCTTTATAAATCGAAAGGTAACACAATTAAATTCAAGCAAAATATTGCAAAAGAAATTACAACCTACAAAATGTCAACTAAACTTTTCAAATTATTATTATTATTATTTTTTACTTCTCTTGATTTTTCCTCTCTTATAAAATTTGTCTTTAATATTTTTCTATACCATGTAAATTTGGGTGTACTATTATTTGGAACATTAAGTTATTTTGTTAGTAAGCTCCAGATTTGGCTTCAGTACTGACTAATCTAATGTATATGCACAAATATAATATTGTGTAGCTTCCTATTAAAAATATGAATTTAAAAGATAGATTTGTGAGGGGGTACTTATATATGCTGAGTATTGTATTTAAAAACATGATTAGAATATTAAGTAAAGATAATATTCCATCAAGACATTTTGTAAGTTTCCTACTATATATTAGATTTCTATTTTTGATTAGTAATATGCATTGCTCAAACTTAATTTGGACAACATAAAAGGTGATTTTCTCAAAATGTTAAATCATCAGATTCTAGATTTGTCATTATTTGTATTTCAGCCAAATATTGTCCATTCCTAAAAAACATATATCAATGGAAATCCTATTTATTCAGCTTTTAGGTGATGTACAAATCCCAGTTTTAAAAAAAAATTGGCACTTGTAGTCCTGACTCCTGGGTATGCTGAATGATGATTCGCAGGTATCATCTACATCTTGGATGACCTGAGGAACAGTAAATTAATCAATTACAAGTTTTATCTGAATTATCCCTTCAAAACACAACATCTGATTTGTACATATTTTTGTTCCCCTCAGTGTCTAACAGTAAAAGCAATGGGATCTCTGAGCAGACAGGCGTTCTTCCAGGAACTGGGATCGGGTTGCTTGCTTCCGACAGTCCAGCAGGGTCTAGAACAAGTATGGCAGCTTCTACTCATCTGCCTCGTCTGTAGGCTGTCATGGAGATTGGGTAAGAGGGTTTATACAACACAAAACATTTACGACTTCCGTTTCTTTGTGCCATTTGTATAATAAAGCGAACAATAGCCAGGTGTTTTCAAGCACTAAAAGGACAAAAAACACTGTAAAGGCCGCACAAAAGTAGGTCAGTGTACAATGTACCATATCTCAAGTCTTTTGAAGCCTTATGTGTGAGTAACAGCTGTGATCACCATTCGCTTTTATTCTGCGATGAAACCTTCTCCTATAAATAACTTCTTTATGCTCTGTAAAAGTAGAACATTTCATAGATGGCAGTGAGCGAGTAATGATAGAGCTGACTCTTAACCATCTCTCCCTCCCATAACCACAGGTCTGCCGTCTTTCTTGAAACACCTGAGTACAGTGGTGGGTGGCTTTTACACACTTTACCTGTTCTTCGAGCTGCACATGGTCTGGGTGGTGCTGCTCAGCCTTCTCTGCTACCTCATCCTCTTCTTGTGTCGTCACTCAAGCAGTCGTGGACCCTTTCTTTCCATCACAATCCTCATCTACCTCCTCCTAGGGTTGGTGGACAGCTGTTGCTTAATGTACATGTTCAATGTGTATTTTTGAGTACAATGAGGGTTTTTTTTAAGACCAAGAGATTAATATTAATCTTTTATGGAATAATATAATTTATTTATTTTAATATTTAAAAATGTATATTTTATTGATTTGTATACACAATGAGTCATAAGTTTGTTATATGTAAGATATTTATGAATTTTCAGAATCATTACTCCAGTCTTTAGTGTCACATGATTCTTCAGAAATCCTCATAATTAGCTTATTTGTTACCAAAAACATCTCTCTTTAATGAAAACTCTTGAAATGGCTGTTTTTTTATTCTTTGAGGAACATAAATATGCATATATTTGAAGAGCGTAAATTTAAAAGTGCTGCATGTAAGTTTTTGACTCTTCTAAAGCATAAAAAATACTTTAATATGTTTGTAGACATTTAAGAAACACGCCAAGTGAACATACTTGTTTATCCGAAAAACATTGCTGATGTCAGATATTCTGCTTTGAAAATGTGCTTTCCGTGCCAGAACGCTGTCTTTGTTTTTTGTAATTTTAATATGCCTAATGCCAGTTTAGCCAATTATATTCAGCACCCCGGGTTGCCTTGGTGGAAAATCGCATATTTCATTCATTCATTCATTCAGAAAGGCTATGAAAGCATGTGTCTGTGACTGAAATGCGACCTCCAGTGGACAGTAGCAGACTCAGAAATGAGAGGCAGATTCGGAGTTCCACATAAAGTTATTAATTAGCAAATGATATAAATATTATGAATTTAAACATAAAATGAGCAGATTACATTGTAATGGCATGTCCTAACAACATGCTTTGTGACGAGATACGCAGTGATACGCAATTTGGCTTTTTGCACCAGACTAAACACGACAGAAATTGAAATACAGCCATTCAGAATATGTACTCACTTATGAAATGGTAAGATTTATAATCTATTTAATACATATTTGTTTAAATCACTTGCTCCTGTCCTCAATCTGGCAACCTGTGCTTGTGTTTTGTTCCAGGAGTGCAATACCTAGTTCAACCAGTGGGGGTTAAACTTACATAATGCACTTTTAAACTAAATTTCTTTTCTGATAGTTTTGATTATTTTTTGACCATCGTTATTCCTTAAAATATATTATCTTTTTCTTTTTATTTCTGACCAAAATCTGTTGAATTGTAGTGTGTATGAGCTGTGAATGTGTGTGAATATGAAAGAAATATCATCAGTAGTTTACATAATAAAATAAAATTACTCAAACACATAATTATTAATAGTTCATCAAAAAAAAAAAAAATCTAAGACTTCGCTTATATCCCGGCAGCCATCAAGCATGACATCAAAAAAACATGTAAAAAATACTAATTGATTTATGTCAAAACCTTGATGTCTATTTGACATCCACACATTGATGCCGTTTTGACCACCAAAATAAGGACACTAAAAGAATTATAATAAAAGAAATTGTTTTGAAATTAGACTTTTTTTATTGGCTATTGTATCCCTACAAATATATGTAAATTACCTTGATGTCAAAACAACATCAAATTGACACCTAACACTGAAAACACATTAAAAAAAATCAATTACTGGACGATCCTGTAATCGATTATTTTGATGAGTTTTTGACGCCAGTGTCATTTTGACATCAAAGTAGTCAATTGACATCAAATTGATTTCAATTTTTGAGGTGCCCTCTGGAATACTCAAATGACTTTGTTTCTGTTTTAGAGAGTTGCACATGATGGATACAACAACCTGGCACAAAATGAGAGGTCAGTCCTTGATGTTCTTTGATTTCTGTGATCATTGGAATAAGGATATGTTGTTCTCTATTGAATTATGATAAATGTCAAATGAAACTTGCTCAGGTTCTCAGATGGTAGTCGCCATGAAGGCAGTCTCTCTTGCCTTTGATTTGGACAAAGGGATAGTGGAGAAAGTGCCTTCTCCAGTGGAGTTCATGGGCTACATTTACTTCGTGGGAACTGTCATCTTTGGGCCCTGGATCAGTTTCAACAGCTACATGGATGCAGTAGAGAGCCGAAAACTTGTGAGTCTCCAAATATTCCAGCTTTCATTTTAAGACAAATTAGAATTGAAGTGTTTTAGGAGGTTTGCACTTGTTTCTGCTGACCCTTTAGAGCATCTGTGGGCTGTTTTCCACAGAGCGTCTCCTGGTTTATGAAGTCAGTCGTCAGCTGTGTGAAGAGCCAGCTCTGTCTCCTCATTTCCAACTGCGTTGCACCTTATCTTTTTCCCTATTTCATCCCAGTTTTTGGAAACAAGCTGCTCCGAAAGTGAGTGTAAATATAGTGTTGTGCTTTCTGCCATTTCTAATATCAAATAGAGTTACATCAGGATATTGTCAGTTGCCTGTATACACTGCCATGATGGAGATACTCGGATGTAAACAATTTCATTATTTTCATGGTTATCTACTGCTGTGGTCCCGAAATCCAGTCCTCAGTACCCCCGCCCTACACATTTTGTTTGTCTTCCTTACTCAACACAGCTGATTTAGATCATCAGCTCATTAAGAGAGAGATCCACGAACTGATCCTTGTATGTGAAATAGGAGATACATACAAATCTCCTTATTTACTGTGTCCAAACCATGGAAAAAATAGGATTTACTAAGAAGGAAACGTGTAATATTCTGGCAAACTGAATTTAATTTGCTCTTTTTTGCTTGGTTTGTTTAATCTGATCATTTTTGGTAGTCTTTGTTACTCCAAATCATTCCTTGTGCACAGGAACTTTTTTTTTTAATAAGCCTGCCCAGATGCTTTCGATGAACTGTCATGCAATTATAAACTCGCAGTGTTTAATATGTGGTTTGTTTAAAATCAATGATCTTCACTGCGTGGGTCACACTTTACAATAAGGTTCATTAGTTAATGTTAATTAATACATTTACTATGATGAACGAACAATGAACAATACATTTACTACAGTATCTGTTCATGTTAGTTAACGTTAGTTAATGGAAACACAGTTGTTCATTCTTAGTTCATGTTAACTAACAGTGCATTTACTAATGTTAACAAGCATGAACTTCGATGTTAATAATGCATTAGTAAATGTTTAATTATGATTAATAAATGCTGTACAAGTGTTGTTCATGATTAGTTCATGTTAGTAAATGCATTAACTAATGTAAAAAAAGCATTAACTAATGTAAATCTAAATGCAAAAACTAATGTAACTTATTGTAAAGTGTTACCACTGCATGATTGGGATACAATATTAAAGTGGGTCTCACACAGGACAAAAAAGCACTGCAGTAAATTCCAGTGTCCACACTGTCTTTAAAATATGAATATTTATTTTACCACAGTATTTTCTGTGTTTGACCACTGCTTTTCACAGCTCGGCATATAAATGGCCTTTTATCTTTTTTTACGTTTGAACAACTAAATGAAAGCTTAAATTTATTAACTGACTATATTCAAATTTTATTACATGTAAAAAAGAAAAAAAATGTTACACACAATTCCTTCATGCTGTCCCAACACAAATCATTTAAGCTAAGATCATTATTTTTACAAATTTAAGTGGATTGAACATAAAACAATTAAGTTGTCTCCCTCAAAAAAACATAAAAATAAGTTGTTTGAACAATAAAATAAATAAAGTTTGAGATAAAGCCCAGGCCAAAACATTGAGGAATTGACAAGAATTTATCATTTTTAGCAGCAGTAATCATCAAAATATGTACATTTCTTTCGACATTGTTTACATTTTGCTCTCCAACATGGCCAACTGATGACATATTGTTAAAACACTCTATTGCTGATGCTATTTGCATTGTCGTCTGTTGGTTATACCTGGCTTATACACTGTAAAAAAAACAAACGGTAATTTTACAGTTTCTTTCCGGCAGCTGGGGTGCCGAAAAAAAGTAAAATATCGTCCGTTAAATTACAGAAATATACCGTAAAATAACGGATATTAAATTACAGAAATTTCCTTAAATTCAAATTTCTGGTCAATTTCTGAATTTTAATATCCACTATTGTACGGTAAATTTCAGTAATTTAATATCCGTTATTTTACAGTAAATTTCTGTAATTTAGCGGCCGATATTTTACGTTTTTTTTACAGTGTATCTGATATTATAAAATACATTTTTGTTTGTCAAAGTTCGGATCACAACTGGATGACTCTAAATGCAGATGTAGATGGGGTCTGATGTGTTTTGAGACTGTCTATATATCGGGCCACTTCTATAGAAGGTCAAAAAGCATTTATCTGAATTTCGTTACTTAGTGTAAACTCTCATGTGGTCAAATGAGTTCAAAAGACAACCTAGTCCTGCTTACTGACCTACTTTTTAAACAGTGTACATGTTGTAGAAGTGCTAGCTAGATAGGGTTTGACTTTATTTTTGAGTGTGTAAACATGTGCAACGTGTTTATTTATATATTTTTGTCTGATCTGTGTTTTTTTAATTTTATTTCCTCAGCAAGAAGCGAAAGATGAGGTACTGTATTGTAATTTATTGATTCATGCATAAATATTAATCATAAAGAATGAGCCCAAAGTTAAATATCTGTAAAATAACTTTAACTGGGAAAAGTGGACTGAAGCAGTTTCAGTTTACTAGAACTTCATCTATGTTAAGCTGCTTTGACACAATTTACATTGTAAACGTGCTTTAGAAGATAATTCAATTGAGTTAAAATAAGAATAAAGCATATCACATTACTACATCTCAGTAATTTAAACAATAAATTATGTTGGGTTGGAGATTTACTGTATGGTCATCAACTTTTATACATTTAAAAAAATCAACAATTTGGGTTGTGCTTAATAATGCATTTTGTCTCTTATTTCAATGCAGAGGCTCTATTAAAAGGTAAGTAATGCTCACCTTTAATGTTTAAAACCCAACAGTCTCTTGTCGGTGTGCTTTTGTCTGTGATAACCTTCAGCTTTATACTGTTTCCCCTCATCAGGTGGCTGCAGGCGTATGAGAACAGCCTGTCCTTCCACTTCAGTAATTACTTTGTGAGTTTCCTCGGTGAGACGACCACCACGCTGGCAGGTGCAGGATTCACAGAGGAGAAGGACAATCTGAAGTGGTTTGTAGAAATGATACACGTTCACATTTTATCATTCAGGGTCAGAGAAAGGAACTATTAATAATTATACTTCTTTTTTATGTGTGGTACTTTAATGTATTTTCATTTAAAATGTCTTTAGTTATGAAAATTAATTAATGCTCGTCAAATTTATAATAGCAAATAATGTTAACGATAACACTGACACGAATGAAATTTTTAATATTTAGTTGACCTTTTTGTGATTAATGAATTAATTTAATGCTCATCTCTGCTTTCTGTCTTTATGTGATGCTATTTCTGTTTTTGTAGGGACATGACAATTGCAAAGCCGCTGAATGTTGAGTTTCCCAGGTCTATGGTGGAAGTGGTCACGTCTTGGAACCTGCCCATGTCCCGCTGGCTCAACACCTGTATGTGTGTTTTGGTTTATTATTCACTTCTCTTGAAATTTTTAACTGAATGCCCTCTGAGATGTTTCCCAGTACTGGGTTGTGGCTGGAAGAGCATCTGCTGCATAAAACATATGCCGGAATAGTTGGCGGTTTATTCCGCTGTGGCGACCTCTGATAATTAAGAGACTAAGCCGAAGGAAAATGAATGAATGAATGCTCTCTGAGATTATAATAAACAAAACGTTTACCTGTAAAAAGACTTGAACTAACAGCAAGAGTGAATTTAAGATATTATTTTTAGGTTATCTTGATCTTTTCCAGATGTGTTTAGGAAGGCTCTCAGGTACGGGAGCTTCACTGCCATTATCATGACCTACACAGCAAGTGCTTTGCTTCATGTAAGTGCATTTTGTGTGATTTGATTACTTCTTTTCAGATACATTACAATGTTTCAATGCCATTTTTCTGTGCACACAGGGCCTGAGCTTCCACATTGGAGCAGTATTATTGACACTAGGCTTCATAACATTTATTGAACACGGTGAGTTTCTATGCAAGTTTATCGTTATTACACATACACGTGTTATTGTTATAAGTAAGTGAGGTTTAGTTTGTTAAAATAATATTAAGCTTTTCAGCAGGCTTATGCATGCTTTAACGCTATTGATCGTCTTTTAGGGTAGATCTTAGTTGTGTGTTTAATGGATTGTGCATTTATTTTGTATTTCAGTGTTTAGGAAAAGGTTGTCAGCCATTTTGAATGCGTGCGTCCTCTCCAAGAGATGCCCGTCTGACTGCAAACACAGACATAAAAAGGTGTTGTAAATGTCATTATGGCTATTTTTATAAAACTGTCAAATAAATATTTTAGTGAGGTTTAAAGGGAGAGTTTACCCAGAAATGAAAGCTTGCTGTTACTATAATAGAACATTAAGGGGGACTGAAGGGGGGCTTTTCTATTCTAAGAACAACAAAAGTGTTAATTTTACCCAGCTTCCAGTGCTTAATTTGAGCCAGATCTTACCAGATCCTATTCCGAAAAATGTCAGATATTCATGTTTTGTGTTCTGGTATTTATTTTAATTGATCCGAAATGAACTGCATGTGTGTGTGAAAGAGAGAGAATGTAAATGAGTGCAAGCAAAGGCTGTGTGGATTGTGTACGTGCACACACAAGGGAGTCACCATGCCGAAGTTAAAGCAGAAGGTTCATTTATTGTTTATAATATTACTATTGGCTCTCAACAATATTTTTAACCAATCATCTTTCTTATGTTTACAATCACTGTCAGTGGTTGGTGATTGCTTGTGCGCATTGAGCAAAACACAAATAAAAAATGGCACAATGGCTTAAATAATATTTTTTGTTTTCAAAATGGCAAAGAGGCAGGTAAGCATATTTTTATATTTAAAACCACGAGTAATCTGATAATGAACCTGATCAAAAGAGATCTCGAGAAGATGGACCTGCATCCCTAGATCAGGATAGAGGGAGACAGAAGCAAGCAAGACAGCCAGAAAACATGTCAGAAGAGGTAACTGTGGGCTCTTCTTGAAGATTAGACAGAGTTATTCTTTTAATTATTATTTTTTCACTTGTGAACTATAAGTGAACTAATTAGTGATGATTTATAAGATTTATGTTTTTATCCATGAATGACCCAAAACATTACCAATTAGAGATTTAATGTTTTTTTGTTTGCGCTAACACCGTTAAATGATGTCATGCTCCGGGAAAACTGAAATTGTGTGGTGGACGTCGATCACGGTGACTTTTACTTTCTGGTTTTGTTCCGGGAGTTATTTATTTACAATTGAAGCACTGCCATCATCTCTATTGCCAGACTGACTTGCTTCCAGGCCTGTTGCTTTTTAATAATTTTTTGATAATCATGATTTGAAATTCAGGACTTGCTTTTGTTCTCATGTTTGTGGTCTTAAGATTTTGAAGGTCTTTCATTGTACATCTAGCTTTAGAATCAAGGTTTCAGAAAAAAGTCTTAAATGTTTAATCAAAGGAAAACATGACTTGCATGACGAATGGCCTGTGAGTGAGTAAATTAACAACAGATTTAATTTTTTGTGTGAACTATCCCTTTAAGCTGTAGATCATGTTTTTTAAAATTGAATAAATCCTCTTTTGTTCCTATAGGAATTGTGGGTGTATTTAATTAACGGGACGTTTAGCGTGTTAGCACTGCTGCATTTAACATACCTGGGATCAGTTTTTGGTTCCAGCTCAGATGACGTGGATTCTGATGAGGTAAAAGCCATTTCTTCTCTCAAGAAAAAGATGTCTTGTTCAAACGAATTATTTAAATTAAATTGAAACAACGCAATTCTTAAGTTTTCTTTGGGACAACTTAATTGTTTTACGTTCAATCTACTTAAATTTGTAAACACAAGTTATCTTAATCGCTTGTGTTGGGACAACATGAAGGAATTCTGTGGAAGCCAACATTTTTTACAGTGGAGGACCTGGTTTCTATTTAATCTATTGAAAGCACAACTCCATTTTTGTCCACAGGATGGCGTCGCCAGCCACACCATTCAGAAGTGGACACAGCTCAGCTGGACAAGCCACTGGTTGACCTTCGCCCTCTGGGTCTTCTATCGCCTTATCCTATAAACCCAGAGATCTGCACAGACCAGGAGACCGTGAGAGGATAGCAATAAATGGATATTTTATATGTGCTTACAGTAGAGCAGTCATGGATGTTAATGGCATCACTGTGAACTCTGGATGAGCGTTGGACTGGAAGTTTTGCATCAGCCAGAACTTTACGAATAACAGGATGTT
The DNA here is from genome assembly GCA_903798035.1 of Danio albolineatus. Lineage (NCBI taxonomy): Eukaryota > Metazoa > Chordata > Actinopteri > Cypriniformes > Danionidae > Danio > Danio albolineatus. Next base: position 1,738,973 of record CAIGQQ010026963.1, read on the forward strand.
TTGATGCTTTCTAAACTACCTAAAACCAAGAAGCATCAACAACTTTTTACAGCAATCCTCGATAAATGTGAAATTTGACTTAATCATAGCCATTGTTGATGAATCAAGATTTTGATATGACTGAATAATGAATCTAGTTGATGTTTGATGGTGTAGAATTATTACTTCTTAGTGTGAAAACAACAGTTGTTTAATACAGTGTTTCCCAACCCTGTTCCTGGACAGTACATATTTTAGAAGTCTCCCTTATCTGATCCATTCATTTCAGGTTATGAAGTCTCTTCTATAGTTCTGATGAGTTGATTCAGGTCTGTTTGATTTGGAAGATGTTGAAAATGTGTCGTTGTGCCAACAGGGCTGGGAGACACTGGTTTAAGAAACTCTTTATGCTTTGCTTTATGAGTTTTTTTGTCAGCTTGAATTTGTCGTTGAGTTCAAAAGCTTGAGTTTGTTCCCTCTTTATACTGATGCTTTTTTATTAAAGCAAATATCATGCTGCCATTCACAATAGGATTGTGTATATTATGACAACAAACATGTACAATTATTTTTTTAAATTGTCATTATTGTTCCTCTTAGAGCTCCAAATGCACATATGATAAATTTAACACTCATACTTTTGTGTATGGATCATTGAGTAGTGACAGTATATGTTTCTGTGTGAGTTTGAGATGCAGTATTATTAGTGTTTGATAGTTTCTTATATTTAAGCATTTTATATTACTCCTGGCTACAAGAAAACGTTCAAGATAGTGTGCTTTTTTTCGTGTGTATTTATTTTAATCTTTGCTTTTGTATCATCATTGATGCTTGTTAGTAATTAGACTAGTAACAGTACTGTATTTAAGTTCACAATGTTTTTAAGTGCCAATCGGAACACTAATAATTACAGTCTGATTACTGTGTTCAGACATTCAATACGTTTTACACTGTTGTTAATTACGTCCTTAAATTTATTAGAAAATATGAAATAAAGGGTTCAGATATCAAGGATGATTTTGTCGTTCTGTATGTCTGATTGTGAGATCCAACTTTTGTCAATAAAACATTTATATTTGTATTTATTTTGTCCATTTAAATCACAGACAAATCACAAATCGCAGACAAACTGTTCAGTTTTTGTGTATGCATCAAACTGCTTACAAGATTTTACATGCATAAAGAATATTTAATAAGTTTCAAAATAAAAAAAAGAAATAATCCATCATCAATCAGTGTAGAAGATATACATTCATTTGTTTTCCTTTGACCTGCCTTATTTATAAAAACGCTATAAGGGGATAAAAGGGGATAAAAAAAAGTTAGTCCCTTATTTAAATATATCAGTAACAGATATATTTATGAAACATATCCACAACATATACTTACTCTAAAACTATGTAAAAACATAAACAAGAATGTGTGATGATATTGCATTTTATTTTATCTTAAATGATTAAAAATATATTGAGAAATGTTCAAACGGAGTGTTTTTAAAAGATATAGCGGCAACAAATGGAGAATATTTCATATTTTGGAGCTGTATTGTGATCCTTAACCACCTAGGGCTTAGTGGCCACATATGTGGACGGCACATTTTCAGCTCTTATGTCCACAATTGTATACTTTGAATGTTTTATATTTTGCTACAGACATACAGTGTCATCCTGCAACTGTTTTGTAGCATATGAAATGTCCCAAACACTGTTTGTAACTGTCCAAAATAGGCAAAAAAAAAATAGTTTTTACTCTCTGATAGTCAAAACATGTTCAAAAAATATGTGTGTATGTGTTATTAATCACAAATCCACATATATGGACATAGTGTTTCTTTAAAAGTACATCATATCAAAAGATGATGCTTAGGTTTTATTCTAATGAGGTTCCAATAAGCCCAAATAGCAAAGAGAAATAAAAAACGCATGCAAATAAACAGCGTGGGCCTTAAGAGGTTAAATATGGCCTTTAAATATGTCAACAAATACCTCTGTCCCGAATTATCTCTGATAACACTCTTGATATATAAATCCTTTTTTTGTCCCACTTTTTATTTTTAAAGGGGTAGTTCACCCAAATAGGAAAATTCTTCACGTACTTATCCTTTTCCCAAAGTTGTTATCTTCTGTTAAACACAAAGGGATTCTTCAGAATATCTTGCTTGTGTTCAACAGAAGAAGAAAATAAGTTTACAACCACTTGAAAAATGTTGATTTTGGGGTGAACTATCCCTTTAACTGCAGGGGGCAGCAGCGCACAATCTTTTGCACAGCGCAACCATGCGACAGAAACTGAAGCAAACCGCGCTTTAAATGGGACAACATGGCGATGTCCTCGGGCATGGCTGTCTTTTGCCGTCTGACAGGCAGATCTTTAGGGGCAGTGCTCGGTCACGGCCGTGGAAAAAGCCTCACAGCTCGGAGATGGTACATCACTGCCAGCTCAGTCAACAGTGAGTAAACGCACGTTTTCCACGTACCTCAGTGTTGAACTCCACTCAAACCTGGAGGTCAGAGGAATTCAAATAACGTTTATGAATATTAATGCAACTCAAACACTTCCTTTTATTAATTATTAGCGCCCAATATTGTACTCAACTCTCTAACTTATAATACATTACGTGTAGATATGAGTTTTGTTGTGGAACGTTTGAACGAAGAGTCACGTGTCTCAGATGAGCTGCCAGTCGGTTGGCACAAGCTGATAATAAACACTGGTGATGCAAAACAGTGCCAGTGAATCAATGTAAATATCTGTTTATTTTAACAATTTTAATAACTGTAAGCTCGATGAACCGTGAACGGGAACATTATGTTCCTCCATTTACAGCGTCGTCCTCTTTTAATAATCATTTTCAAAGTTACTACTAAGGCAATGTCTTATGACCTGTTGTTACCACCACATAGTCAGGGATTAATTAATATGGTTATCTTCTTCATACAATTAAACTCCATGGTCTTTTTAGCGATTTTATTTGCTATTTAGTTTTAAATGATGATGATTGGTCATCATTAAATGTCCCACTTTGATTAGTAATCCTTACAAATCAGATTAAAATGGGTTGCTGTTCTTGTTGATTTTAATATATAGGTCTATATATAAGTTTAGTCTGAAGGTTCAGTAAAAATATTTAAGTTTAATTTGTAATTAAAAAAGATTGGAGAAAAAAAAGGAATTTTTAAGTGTTTTTTTTTTATTGAAGTTTTAAATGTCGATAATACAATCTATCAAGTGTTTCTTATAAATTCACAAAACAGAAGTCCCAAAACACAAATAATATTTTTGCGTTATGTATAATTTCAAGGTTGGAATTTTGTTTTTATATCATTTATACAAAATAAAAATAGTCAAATCAGAAAAATGTTTGCATTAGTATTATTTGTTAAATATCACCTGGCTTCTTTAACGGCTCATAAAGTATGACATAAGAGAATATGAAACCCAATTTAGAGGCCCAAACAAAGCAAATTTGGTATGCTTTTATGTAGCAAACTACACGTCATAAAATGCATATAAATATATGTAGATTAGGCATGGGACAATATCCGTTTTTAAGGTATACTGTGGTTTGGAAAAGTCAAGGTTTTAAAACCGTCCAAATTTTCTGTAATACCGTTCCTAAGGTATGTGTAAGATTTTTTTTTTATTATTTAGTTTTTTTTTTTT
>CAIGQQ010026963.1:1763262-1776250 GCA_903798035.1 Danio albolineatus
AATAATAATAATAATAATAATAATAATAATAATAATAATAATGATAAGGCGCCACGGTGGCCGAGTGGTTAGCACGTTCGCCTCACAGCAAGAAGGTCGCTGGTTCGATCCCAGGCTGGGCCAGTTGGCATTTCTGTGTGGAGTTTGCATGTTCTCCCCGTGGTTGCGTGGGTTTCCTCCGGGTGCTCCGGTTTCCCCCACAGTCCAAAGACATGTGGTACAGGTGAATTGAGTAAGCTAAATTGTCCATAGTGTATGTGTGTGAATGAGAATGTATGGATGTGTTTCCCAGAGATGGGTTGCAGCTGGAAGGGCATCCGCTGCATAAAACAAAATGCTGGATAAGTTGGTGGTTCATTCCGCTGTGGCGACCCCGGAATAATAAAGGGACTAAGCCGAAAAGAAAATGAATGAATGAATAATAATAATAATAATAATAATAAGAAAAATAAAATAAAAATTTATATTTGTTAACTATTAGATGTAAAAATAATGCTATATGGGAATTCAGGAAACACAACAGTAAAATATACAGTGAAAACTTGATATTCTTCCAAAACTTGAACAAATAAAAACACATTTTTTTTTTAATAATTAAAAAAATAATAATTAAAATAGGCAATCGTAAATTTGGGAATGACAGCAGTATAAAATACAGTATGAAAACTATATTTATTGGAGATTTTATAAAAATGTAACACTTATTAAATGAATTTAACATTTACAGTTTTATCAAATTGTTAAGCAATTATTAATTTTTAAAGAAGGGACGAAAGGTAGCGGAACAAGGAAATTCGCAATTAAGAAATAATTTTAAATCTATAATATTTCTCAAGCGTATAATCAGAATAATTCTGATGTATTGTGCACCCTTTTGATTATTATAAATAATACTAATAGATTTTAAAGAATCTTTAGATGCCATTTGTATTTTTCACTCTAAAACTTTGAAGATGAGGTTAGGTGGTTAGCTTAATGTTAGTAATTCATGAAGATATTGTATCTATCCAAGTGTACACATTGCAGTTAATATATGCTAAATAAATTTTATTATAAATTAGTACATGCAAAACGAATCAAGACTAAATGTAAACTTGACACTTTCTGAGGCCTCACCTCGATATAAGGCACAACTCTGCATGAGAAATCCCCCAGCAGCCTCTTATTGGTGAGTTCGTTAAAAACCACCACCGGCAGACAGAAGCATAACACCAGAAAATCCCAAAAAGCGAGACTGGCCAGAAAATAGTTCCAAGCGCTCCTCATGAAGTAATTCTGCCAAACGATGCACATTACAGCCAGATTACCCACAACGCCGAAGGCAAACACCACAAATGCCAGAAACAGGATCCCATACGCGCTGTAAGAGCTGTCGGTGATGGGAAACAGAGGGTTGTGGATTTTCGTGATGCTCGTTTTTGTTGGAACAAGCTCATCAGTGGTGTTTCCATCCGCAGCCACAGAGGAATTGAGAGTCTCTGTGAAGGGTGAAGGACTTGTAGTTTGCGGTTCCACCATGGACCCTTTATCATGTTCTTCAACAGGGAGCGTTTCTTCTTGTTGTGTGCTTTCCTGTGAATCATCTTGATCGAAACTCTCCTCCTCGACAGGTGTCTTTTCTTGACCTTTCGGCCTTCCTCTTTTCCCTTCTGAAGCACATGCGCTCAGAAGCAAAGCCAGAGTCAGAAGAGAAATCAGTTTATAATCAGCCATCCCCATCTTCGAGACCAAAGTCATGCAATGTAGGAGTCAGCGGAAGCTACTTTATCTAGAAGCGCCTGCAGAGGCTGAAGTGAAGGGATGTGCTGTTTTTTCTGCAGTGCTGCTGGCCAGAGAGCGGGTCTCTTAGCAAAGCTGTGGATGGCTGCTCAAACTCAATAGGGGTCTGTAGAGTCACACCCCCTTCTGCTGCTCTCACTGGCTGATAGCTGGGGTTGCCCTCTGCTGGCTTCGCAATCAGATTTAAACCGTCATTTTATTGTGATTTACTGCAGTGACAGCAAATGATCATTCACAGTGCAAATATACAATGTTGTTTAGGTATGAGTAGGGCCCCACGGAATCTGCGCGCGCAGAATTTCGCAGATTTCCACAGATTTTTAGCCCATCATTAATTCTGTTTATTTACTTGTTTAAATGTGTGTAAATTTATATTTATTCAGTTTTCAAATTAATTTCTGTAAAAATATTGATAAATATGAAAATATTCATATGTTTTTTTTACAATACAGTTTGTAAAGTACTATTTTCTGTCTTTTAGAAGAGATTTTATACGAGAGACTTGCTTTGTTTACCAAATAAAGTGGATCTAATTGGATTCACATTGTAAACATTAAATAAAAGTTAAAAATTTATTACTTTTTATTTCATACTTTAATTTTTTAGTTATGATAATCCTAAAATCATTCCGCATAAATCCGCAGATTTTTAACAAAATACTCCGCAGAAATAACACAAAATGTCCGCAGATTCTGTCTGGCCTGGGTATGAGGTGATGGATGAATACTGCTGAGTGCAACATTATTTATTTAAAATTGCATTTAAAAGCATTTAACATTTATTTGAAACATTTTTTTGTAAGACTTTTAAACTTTGACTACAATTTGTTTCTCAATTAATATAAATTAACAAATAAAACGTAAATAAAAAAATTATATACATATATAAAAAATAAAAATGATTAAGGCGACACTAATTTATTTACTACACTTGAAAAGTTAGATCAAATATGGACATGCCCAATGTTTTGTCAGCTGTTTCATTCATTCATTCATTTTCTTTTCAGCTTAGTCCCTTTATTAATCTGGGGTCGCCACAGCGGAATGAACCGCCAATTTCTCCAGCATTTGTTTTACGCAGCGGATGCCCTTCCAGCCGCAACCCATCTCTGGGAAACATCCATACACACTCATACACTACGGACAATTTAGCCTAGCCAATTCACCTATTGCACGTCTTTGGACTTGTGGGGGAAACCGGAGCACCCAGAGGAAACCACAGGGAGAACATGCAAACTCCACACAGAAATGCCAACTGACCCAGCCGAGGCTCGAACCAGCGACCTTCTTGCTGTGAGGCGAATGTGCTTCTCACTACGCCACCGTGGCGCCCCAGTTGTTTCATTTAAATTTAAATTGCACTTTTAAAGGTTGGGTTTGTCCATATTTGACCCAATGTTGGGTTAAAAGTGCACTATTAATAGTTTTAGTGCACTAATTATGAACCAATATTATTTGAAAATACTTTTATAATATTTTTTTTATTTCATTGTACTTGTAATAATTGTTTTTAGTACATTCTTTGTTACACTGTAAAGCAAAAGCATAGAATATAAAATCTACTTAGATATATTAATGTAAAAATGTCTTACTGTTTAAAAGCATGGACATTTAATTAAATAAATAAATATCAATAATAAAAGTTTTAAGGGTTCATTCATTCATTTTCTTTTCGGCCTAGTCCCTTTATTAATCCGGGGTCGCCACAGCGGAATGAACCGCCAACTGTTTTAACATGTTTTATGCAGCGGATGCCCTTCCAGCCGCAACCCATCTCTGGGAAACATCCATACACACTCATTCACACTCATACACTACGGACAACTTAGTCTAGACAATTCACTTGTACTTCATGTCTTTGGACTGTGGGGGAAACCGGAGCACCCTGAGGAAACCCATGCGAACATGCAAAACTCCTCACAGAAACACCAACTGACCCAACCGAGGCTCGAACCAGTGACCTTCTTGCTGTGAGGTGACAGCACTACGTACTGCGCCACCCTGACGCCCGTTTTAAGGGTTATTACAGTTAACTAAAACAAAAAAAGTAACACCAAAGAATAAAGTTACAAATTAAAATAAACAAAAATGTAAAAGTGCAAACCTGTTTTAGAAACATTTTACTTTAGGAAACACAGTTGTGCTAAAATAACATTAAGTATGAAATAATTATGAATACAATAGAGACAGAATTAGAATGATGAATAAAACTTAAAACTAACAAAACTACCAAAAATATATAAAAAATAAAATGACTAAAACAATAAATCGTTAAAATGATAGTAAATGAAAAAATATGCTCATTTTAAAAAAGTATCATTTTTAAAAAGTAGTTTTTTTGTATCGTAGCTGTGAATCTTCAGTATTTCAAATCTTTCCAAAAGTAATCAAGCAGTTAAATCTGAACTAGAAAGTGTGTGGATTGAGTGATAAGATTGCTTCCAGAGAAGTTTACACGGATTAAATCTGATTCAGCCTATGAAGCCATTCGAATCGTATTAGATCGAGATAAATAAGAATGGTAAGGCTTTTGTGCTTTGTGCGTTTGTTTGATTTGAATCAACCTCGATGTAAACTGTTTACATTTTCCCAGCATTCTGTGATACAGTCCCTGTTTTGCTCTAGAGAGGGCGCAGTTTTCAAAAGAATCCACACAGCAAGAGACGGCAATAGTTTACACACTAGTACACAGGCCACCGTGACCGCAGCAGCAGTAATGTATCTATTGCGTTAAATAAATCAACACAGTCAAATGATATGAAGGTGCCAGATGTGTCAGGTACACACTTTGGATTTTTTTGTTACAACCTAAACAATCTGCATGTGCACAGTGCTCACTAAAGCAACACCAACAACGTGAGTGAGCGACATGACAGCTAGTTTCCCTTTCACTTTGCTTTTTTATCTTTAATTAAAAAACAAAACAAACAAACAAAAAAACATTTTATTGTGTTTTAACAATACAATCATATTTATAACAATGGTACTAGATGACATCAAGTACATTAGTAAAACAGGGAAACAATGAAAATAAATAATATTACTAGTAATAATAATATATAAATATTTAATGTCTGCTCAGGCTGTTTAATTGAAGCTAATTTTACTGTGACTGTTAAATTTTAAGTTAAACGATTTTAATGCAGTGTCCAACACAGTTGCACACTGGAGGCTGAGAAACTCTGAAATTTGATGCTTCACAGCCAGCGATGTTATTCTGAAACAGGAAGGAGGGGCACTTTTACACATTTTGTGGGTATGGGTGGAGGATAAACTAGCCTATCTTTATGAATGATGTTATCTTTCAGCTGTATACACACACACACACACACACACACACGCTCATGCACAGCACTAATGTTGTCTAAAACCCACTTTCAAAACCCCACTGTTATCAAATATCCCTCTATCAATTAAGAGAGAAAAGCAAATGTGCTGTACAGAAAAGCTGCTTTATTCTTTTTTTTCCATCTTAATAAAACATACAGTATCATACAAAATGCATACAAATGATTCAAATTAAAAAAAAAATATTAGGGAAACAGTAACAAATGCATAAAGATAAAACTAAAGAGAGTAATATATAATACTACTGAAACAACAGGGTCGTTGTGTTCATAGTTCAGAGAAGAAATGAAATTCTCCCATACTTTATATCCACATGCTTATGATCACCATTCATTTTGGCTAACATTTTTATACTCAGTGTTATACGTGCTGCTGTAGTTATACCAACAGTTTTAAGGGAGAACTCATTATTCGTAATATGTGGAACCTCGGTTTTATCACCTAAAAGACATCCTGGGTGAGAGAGGACTGTTAAATTCCAGGCATCTACCTAATTGTCTCGACACAGCCAATCTCTTCACATCTCTTCTCATTTTCAGCATTTATTATCGTCCAAACATCCTATTCTAAAAAGTCAAACTGGTTTGTAGTTATATCGGAAGTATTTTACACTGTATAAATTTACCTCTTGCTTCTTTTATATATTGTCCATTATAGCAAAGAATTCTATTCCAGGTATCTTTATTTCATTAATAATATAATTTCTGCGAAATCAGTCTTAAATTTGCAGTTTTTATCATCATTCTTTGAACTAAATCTGTAAAATGTAGATTTTTTTTTAAGCTTTTTTGGGAGTTTTTTTTTAAAAAACTTATCCCAACAGATTTTTGTTTCAGCTGCAAAATTCTAATAATAATTATATATATAATCTATTCAGATAATAATCTTGTCGTCTGAAAGATAAAAAAAAAATTCACAAAAATCTTAAGATTTTTATGTAGGAACCACACACTGCAAAAAAGTACAAAAAGTACCAGTACAAAGACTTAAAGATTTTAAAAAATAAAATAATAAATTACTACTTTAGAAGACCTTTATAATATATTAGAAGTCCCTTAATCCAAGATATTACAACTTGTTTTCTGAAAAATATATCCGTATTAGCCTGACGTTTTGACAAAAATTCCAACCTGATCTCACGAGAAAACGTAAGTATTTTACGTTTTGGCAGTTTATGGGCTAATTCGTACGAATGTACGATTTAAAAAAGGAGGCGTGGCACCCAACCCCACCCCTAAACACAACAGTCATTGGTTGATGAGCAAATCGTACTGAATTGTACAAATTACATCGTATGAATTCATCCGAATCAGCCACCTTTTAAAAAGTTACGAATTGCCCGTGGGATAGCGTTGAAAATTCACTGTTTTGCTTTGTCTTTAGTTTTTCCTGTTTTAACCATGGTTTTAACCTTGTGTTAGACTTAACAATAATAAATATCCAATTTTAAGAATGTTTATGTATTTATCAACACAAAAAACAACACAAATATAGTAAAGCATGCTATAATCTTTGCCACAACATATAAAACCTAAGTGCTATGCATTTTAAAGTAACAGGAAATGTCATCTAACACTAATGACAGTGGAATCATTAGTGGTTGCTCTGAGGAGAGAGCATATTTCTTCCATTTACAGGAAATATATCATATTACATATCTGGGGAACATGCTGATGATTCCATTTTTCATTAAAGAGACAATCTGTTAGAACTTTACAACAAACTGCTGCTTTAAAACTGAGCAATCTTTTTCCTCCTGTTTGACTAGTGGGCTGAGGTGTTAGACGTCTCCCTGTGTCAATAAGGATATGAGGAACAAGCTGTATGTAAACCCGGTGGATCCTCACATCATGTGCCTTCAGTGAGAATAGCAAGCTTAAAATACTCACACACACTTCAGATCACACTTTTTTTTTGTCTTTGCACCTCTCAGCTGTTATATTTTTATTGATAAGTGATGGTGAATATGAATTATGCAGTCCTTTGCAGCTCATGCTAGTCTCAAGAGTCATTAATAATGCAGTCAACCAAAATCTGTGACTGACCTTTCCCAAATAGGGATGTCAGAACTAAAAGTGAGATTTTACGGGTCAACAGAGGGTAGCAAAGACTACAGCAGGAATATAGAAATATTTCCAAATGAGGCCATAACTAGAAAATGAGAACCTTCTATGGTGTCAGATGTTTTGTTGTGGTCGCATGTGCTAGTTCAGGAGTACTCTTTGTCCTGTGGTTTTGATGCCCAACTTAATTATCTGAAATCTGCAGGATTGTGGCTCCCCAGGAACAGGGTTGGCCACCCCTGCCCTATAAGATGTAAACCAATCACAGCAGACTAGCTCATGCTCCGACCAATTAGAGCACAAATGGCCTCCCAAATTCAATGGCTTCTCATCATTCATAATCTCGCCCCTCCAGACCTCACTAATCTTGTACATATCGCCACACATGCTTGCACTCTCAGATCCTCTTTTTACATCCATCTCACTGTTCCCTCTGTCAGAATACTCTTTATTTTTTAAAAATGTAATTATTCAGTTATTTAGAGTTTTTTTAACCTTTATTATATAGGACAGTATTGTGGAGACAGGAAAGCATGAGGGCAGAGAGAGAGAGGGATTGGCAAAGGACCTCGAGCCAGGACTCGAACTTGGGTTGCTGTAAGCAGCTGCTATATATTGATGCACTAATACAAGTTATAAGTTCTGCATTTTTATTTTTACTTTATTTTCTACCTATTTAAAAATCCTTCGGTGTTCTTGTGTGTGTTATGTATGTACCCTGTGCCTTGAAAAAACAATTAATTGTGTGTTTGAGCACGCTTGGTGAATACTGTTTATGATTCTGATTCTATTGGCGCCGACAGCATACTCTTTCTTTGCGCAACAGCTATTCGCTTTGACAAATAAATTGTAATTTTTTGTCTTTTAATTTATTTTTTTATCCATTAATTGTTTTTTCTATGATGTAAGGCGACCTTGAGTGTCTAGAAAGTTGCCTTTAAATAAAATGCAGTAATTTTAAAATTAATAGGCTCAAAGGAAGACGGGTTTAGAGAGACCAGATATATGCATTTCAGGAAATGTGCAATAAAGAGGTGATGCTGCAATGTGTATTATGAGAAAATTTGTAATTTTTCAACCTTTGATGCATGTAAACCTATTGTATTTGACCTCTGAAACAAAATAAGGAACATTTAAAACAGCATTAAACATTTAAAACAACTTTAAATAAGTTTGCTAATAGCCTATGCAAAGTGGTTTTAAAGCAGTTTCCTGATGTGAGAAGGCATTGCTTCGACTCTGAAAAAGTCTCATTTATCTATATCTCATGGGTTTCCATTTTGTAATCCAACAGTAATTACTTGAAAAGACTCAATGAAAAAATATGCTGTTACTAAAGGAGAGAGAGAGTGAGGAAGTCATAATAAACTTCTTATCGACTTTGAGTGGTCAACCAGCAATGCAAATTCACCCACAATTGCAACCCATTTTTCCTGATTTGAATGCAAATTTGCCTGGACATCCATTTTGAATACGTGGAAACTCAGCTCGATGTTCAGAGCAAGTGTGCTGTTGTGATTTTACATGTTGCAGGTTGCTCTTTTCTTAGCGAAAAAATCATTTCATACCAACTTGACTTACTATGGCCTTGCTTTGAAGCATAAATGGAAAGATTGATCGCACCTTTGTGACCTTTTGTGAATCTGAGGGCTCTCGGCAGAAACCAAAACACATCGAAGTAACACAACACATAAGCCTTTGTCGCTGTAGTAGTTGCCTGTACTGTACACGGTAACTATCTGTACTATTCAAGTGCAAGAATATATTGCCATGGAGCATTATATATTGAAAATATTGGTGACATTTTACAATAAGGTTGTATTAGTTAATGTTAATTAATGCATTTACTAACATGAACAAACAACGAACAATACATTTATTACAGTATTTGTTCATGTTAGTTAATGAAGTTGTTCATTATTAGTTCATGTTAACTCATGGTGCATTAACTAATGTTAACAAGCATGACTGGATGTTAGTATTGCATTAGTAAACATTGAACTATGATTTATAAATGCTGTACAAGTATTGTTCATAATTAGTTAATGTTAGTAAATACATTAACTAATGAAACCTTATCATAAAGTGTGACCAAAATATTATATTCATTGTATTTTAGTTATCATTATGTAAAGGGATTGCAGATTTCCTGAACTGAAACTGAACTGACCTATAAAAATGATTACAACATTAGATTGTGGGCCTGCATTTGAACTATAGGTATTGTCCTGTCGAATACCATGTTTTGGCTTATGAACTGAAACAGGAAATTTTGTCATATTTTATTAAATGAGAGGCTGGGTGGTTGTGTTTTTATAGAGGCCTGTGTAGCCTTCTCAAATAAACATTCTCAGACTATTCCTGGTTTGATCTTTAAAAATCTTTTTGTGTGTTATGTTTTGTTTTTGTAACACTTGCTTACAGACAGAGATTGCTTCAATTCATTCATTCATTTTTCTTTGGCTTTTTTCTTCGGTCTCCATTTCAAAGGTTGCCACTGCAGAATAAACCGCCTGATTCAATTATACTAAATTTCTTTTAATTTTTTTGGTTATATGTTACCACGTGAAAGGTAAATTACATTGCTCACCAAATGCGCATTTTTAACAATAAAACAATGATATTGCGGGGAAAAAACATTTCAATTTAAAATAACTTGTTGATACAATTTCAAAATGTACTTCATGAGAAATCGAGCATCTTTACTTCAGTGTCTCATGATCTTTCAAAGACCATTAGTTGTTGATTTTGCTGCTTTATTCTGATCAATTATTATTAATGTTCAATCATGGTTCTTATTCTTATAATCAAATTTAAAATAATTTTTTATCTTCATATTTTGACATAAACAATAATAGGCCTACAAATTTTGGTAAACATTTTTTGATGAAAGTTCCAAAAAGCGACTTATATTATAAAATATACCTTTTGCAACATTATATAGCCTACCCCTTTCATGTTTTCAACACTGATAATAATCAGACATTAAGAAGCTAATTTGGGTCAAATAATTTTGGAAGAATCGTGGGACATTCAAGGGACGTTTAAAATTACAGGATTAAATGGTATTTAAACTATATACACATAGCAAACCTTTAACTTTTAAACAGCATAGTATGAGCTTAACTATTTTTATTGTATTTTTTGTTTGTTAAATGAATAGAGCTTTGGTGAACAGAAGAGACTTTTTCGTTTCAAAAAATAACACAGTAGTTCATGTTTCCAAACTTTTGTCTGGTCATTCACAGTAAACGCGACGCTCCAAAATACCTCGTAACATATGAGCCAGAGTGAAGCTGTCCGTCTCAGGAGTCTCATTGACTGGTGTGCTGTTTTTTCGCTTTTCTAGTTTTCAAGGGGCTGCTAGTCTCATCTGTATTCTTCCACGCGGTTCCCTCCTCCCCTACAGGCGTGTTTTGACTTGACAAAGTTGCGCGTGCTTCCTGGTTTGAAGCACTGTGACCTCAGGTACGCCGCAAAACTCCAACGACAAGCCACTTCTGCTGCTCCTCGGACCTCTGTACTCCACACTCTCAGCTGCACACCCAACCAGGAATTCAACATTTGTGTTTTCTTCAGGATTCCCAGCTCTGCCGAGATGCATTTATACTTTAACTGTGGCTGAAGCGCGTGCCTACACCCGCTTTGTCAGGAAGAGTTTGAGAGAAAAGTGTTCGGGCTTCTTAAGACCAAACTCAAGCAAGCATCCATCCTCGCATTGAAAGGCAAAGATGTCCGATTCGGCGTCCAGTTTTCTGCATATCGGGGATATTGTCTCCCTGTATGCAGAAGGAACTGTCAATGGTTTTATAAGCACGCTGGGGTGAGTGTCTTTCTCATTGACTTTTACTGTACTGTACGTCTTCCTGCCTGCCTGCGTTTTACTGTAGCCGTCTTCACCTCAGCCCAAGACGCTGCACCAGATGTTTTAGCTAGATTAAAAACTATCACAGTAAATATTCTGAAAATCCTAGACATTGATGTGAATGTTAATAATTAAATGATTAAATAAATAAAGTTGCTGCATTTTGCTCTTGAGCTCTCAGGCTTTTTTTCTGTGCTAGTTGGTTGTACAATGGCTTACTTTGCACTTTGATGTGTTTTGAATGTTTTGGTTTGCATAGAGAGAGGGAGATGCGCACACAGGTGTGCAGTAAAGTTGTTGTGAGAAAGAAAGCTTGGATTGAATCATATTTTCAATCAAAGACAGAGTTATACTGCACACACATGTACTGCAAATGTACCTGACTGTGTATACACATTGCACAAATTAGATATAAATTACATGAGTGTATGTCATTTGTGTTGTCTAAAGATGAATGTAAGCAAAAGCAAATGAATACGAACAGCGTTTTTGTTTTTAGGCCAAAATAAACTGCTCAAACTGATATTTTTTATTATAAATTGGTAAGAAATGTCATCAGTTTGCTGAATCAAAAATAAAATTTTACTGAAACTCGTAATTATTAATCACAAATGCAGAAAAACACAGAGTTTTCTATTGCTGTCATTCAGTATAACATACAGTGCATTTAACATTGAAATAACACATATATTCTGACCTGAACTTTATTACTAAATTTGATTCAGTTTAAAAAACTTTTTGTTGGCACACGAGTGACCTGAAAACACAGTTTGTGTCCCATTTCATTGTATCAATCTGAATAATTTAGTGAAAACACCACAGACTATTTTTTCAATTAAAATCACAACCTTGAATTTACATATACAGCACAATGACACTTTATTAGTCAGTGAATAGGAAGAAAGGCTATTTAATGCTATTTTCACAGCATGAACTTTTCAGCCCAAATCTTACTGTTGTTTTAATGTCAGGAGGAAATACCACCCCTGTTTTTGGATACAGGCCAGAAGCAAGAACAAAAACGATGGAGACAATCATCCTAAAAAGCACATGTTATTCAGGAACGGCACCCTAAAACAGCATTCACAGGCGTCCAGGATTTCTCCTTGGGCTATTTCAGCCATTCTGTTAGACAGGCTCATCGAGTGACTTATTGAACTGGCCTGTCAACACATAAACACGTTTTAACCTGTTTCCTAGAAACACTCAAAAGTTGCTATAGTTAGTTGCAGGTTACACCTAGAGGTGCTATCAGAATGGATTGTTGTGATAAAATACCTAGATCACAAATACATGTTTTGCAGAGAGGTTTGTATGTATTTTGTAAGATGTTTGAACTCTTTTGGACGTTGACGCTGAAGAACTTTTGAAATTTGCGACTCATCCTTTTTTATGACTGCTGATACAGTTTTATTGAGATGGCTCCATGTGTTTACCTTCCCAGGCTGGTGGATGATCGTTGTGTTGTGGAGCCTGCAAGTGGAGATTTAGAAAACCCTCCCAAAAAATTCAGAGGTATTTTCAAATAACGTTGAGCCATGCTCAATGTACTTACTGAATAATTATTAATTCTGATTGCTCACTTTGTTGAAAGCTGAAAGTCTGGATTTCAGTTGAATAATAATAATATGTACAAGAAAATTATAATATTGTTCCAGTGTTGTTTTCTCCTATATATTTTTTTATACACAATTGACAATTGACTGTTAATTTCAACATAATATTTCAAGTTCATTTATTGACATATTTGCATTAAATGGAAAGAAGCCATAAAAAAAGAAGACAAGTGGGTAAATATTCACAAGAGTGTAATTAAATGTATTATTATTATTATTATTATTATTATTACTATTATTTGCTATTATATTATTAACATTAATATTAATATTATTAACATTTTAAAGTTCATTGAAAATATATATAAAAAATAAATA
>CAIGQQ010026963.1:1776650-1814764 GCA_903798035.1 Danio albolineatus
ATATATATATATATATATATATCTGTTATAATTTATTTATGATAACCATGATATTATTTATTATATTTAAATATTTGATATTATTTATTTATGATAACTAATGATAACCATATTTGATACAACTTTACAGTAAGGCTTCAGTTCATCTTGAATTAAAGCTTGCATTAAACCTAATACACAATGTAAGCAATTACAGTTTACAATATTTAATATGTACACAAGACATCACCTATACAGTGCCTACAGATAGTCATCATCATACCCTGTTAACATCTACACCTTTACTCACATATCACGATGCTTTCAAAAGACCTTCGGGATAAAGTTGTAGAAAGGCACAGGTCAGGAGAAGGCTACAAAACATTTTAAAGGCTGGAAAAGTTTTTTGGAATGTGATTTGGTTTCAGGCTGTGAGACAAATAAAATAATTATTTCAAAGGGTTGTGACGATCTTCCATAGCCACTGTATATACTGTATAACAGCAGGTTAAATATGTTTATATGTAATCACTTTAACTAGTGGCTAATTACTAATAGCTTTTACCAGTAAAGTTATTAGTAACTAACTAACCTTAATTTTTCTTATTTTGATTGTAAAGCAATAATGTGCATATTATTGACAGAAGCGCTATACAAAATGAACTTAAATTGAATTAACATGAACTGAATATTTAAATTTCTATTTCAGAATTTAATAACACATTATTAGAGTTTAAAGTTGTATCTATTAGTATTAATCAATGGACCTGAGAATAGAAAAACAATGAACTTTTTTAAATTAAACTTTAACAAAGATAAATACATATTATAACAAAATAATATCATTGAATGTGAGTGTGACTAAGCAAGCTTTTCTCCAAATAAACTCTTTATAAGGTGATACGAGGCTGGGTGTGAAAAGAAGCATGTAAATTATGTCTGGTTTAGAGTTACTTGCCTAGGTAATATTTGCTTTAGTCTTGTTGAGCAAGCTGCTATTTAAATTAGGGTTGGTTTGTTGATGCTAACCGGGTCAGCGATGCAGGAAAAAGTAACCTCAAACCATAAACCCCCAAACCATTAAGATCTGATCTGCACACCACGCAAAGATTCAATTGAAATTATATGCGAATGAGTACAAATCTTCCCCAGCTACCTTGAAAAATCCACACTTTTTAACCTGTATTCAATATTCTTTCCCATAATTCAGAATTTTGAGTCATTTTTTTTCTCTGGTCTCATAAGAACATTGCCTTTAAAATGTTTTGGTGTTTTCTGAAGCGTAGAAATGTTTTGAACTGTAGAAAGACTCTCACATATGCATTAATAAGCTAACATAAATGTTGTTTAATTGTTGTGTGTTGTTTTTTTTTTATTTTTAAATTGTAGACTGCCTCTTTAAAGTGTATCCCATGAACCGATATTCGGCCCAGAAACAGTTCTGGAAAGCCAAACAGGCCAAACATGAAAAGGATAAAATTGGAGACATGGTTCTTCTTCAGAAATTGCAGGCAAGTTCAGAATATTTCTATTTATTTTAGAGGATAAAAATGAAAGTGTTTGTGGTTTTTATCACAGCTGTGAGCAAAGAGGAATGTGATGTATTCGATTGATGTATTCAGTTCAGTATTCGGTTTCAGGTGTTCTATGACATTTGTAATTTTGAGATGCTTGCTGTTCTTTGTAATTGATTTGTGTTTTTCTTCCTCTACCAAAGCATGCAGCTAATTTGGAACAAAAGCAGAATGATTCTGAGAACAAAAAGGTCCATGGTGATGTGGTAAAATACGGCAGCGTCATTCAGGTGAGAATTTGGATGTAGTAAAATGATGCCTTTTAATTAGTTGCGATTTATAGACACGTTTTTCCCATTCTTTGCAAAATATGTTATCCCATACTTGCAAACATTTCTTCAAGATATCATTACTGCATTTAATAATTATAAAACATATAAAACCCAGAGTAAAGCTCAATCAAGCAGCATTTTATTCTAGATAATTAGACATTCACTCATATTTAATCTTATATAAATGAGACAGAATGGACTTGCTTAATCCTTGCTTCCAGAAACAAAAGATTAAGAGCTTCTCTAGTTACTCGAGGTAATCATGCATTTCGTTTAAGATTTAAGGCACACCACCAATTATGGACTCTTAAAAACAAACGTTATATGTTAAAAGTTATATGGCTTTGTGACTGGAAAAAAGAACAAATGTAAACATTTTTGTAATATGATAAAACGTGACATCTTGAAAAGTGGGTGGTGCTTACCCCAATGAACTAATATTATTGGCTAGACATGCTGATGACATACTGGTAATGTCTGCTAGAAATAAAAATCCTTTCAAAAAGTTGTTTTGATTAAACACATTTAAGACAAATGTTTTGTTTTATTGTAATAGCACGCATCAGTGAGTTTTACACAGTGTGTGTACTGTAGTAACTGACTAAAAGTCACAGCTGTACCCACACGTTTTTTTTATCTGAGTCAGAAAAGGCAAAAAAATGTGTTTCCTCTCTGTCAGTGACGTCTGTGACAGATAATGTGCCTACAGCAGTGCCACACTATAGGAAACAGGGCCTTTTCCTGATACTATAGAGGGTAAAGAATGCTGAAATAAAAAAACAGCTGCCTGCTGATTCTGTAGATAATAGCTTTCGCAAAAAATAACCAATAGATTCATTTGCACACACACATTTATATATATATATATTTTTTATAACTGCCCCATTATATTTGTTGAAATATAGCAGTGTGAATGTTAAAGGGTTTAAGTTTAAAAGATCAAAGTACATGACAAAATTCTGTCATTTTATTTCAAAAAATAAGAAATAATGAATTAACTGTCAGCGCAAGTCACCCAGAGATCCAGTTTTTCACTTAGTGTTTTAGTGTATTGTAACAGATACAGTTCTTCAGTGCTTATTCAGAAATATGCTGTTCTACAAGTCTGCATTAAGTTTTGACCATATGCAAAATGTATGATGGAAGCTTCCTGCTCAATCTGTGCTTCAGGCTCAGAATGAAATATTCCATCATTTTTTTTACAGTCATATGGTATGTACTACCATCATATCACACCAACAGTCCGACCAGTCAGAGCAGAGCGGGCTTGCAGAGAGGAGGGGTTTAGAAAAAACGAATCCCTTGAATGAATCATTTCAGAGACTGTAAGATAAGAAGTGATGTGCACTTTTATTACAAGAATTTTTTTTTTTTTTTTTTTTGTAAAATTATGAACCTATAGTAGTAGGACACTTTTGACACATAACTGATTAACTTTTATAACCGTAATAATGACACTGTAGTTGTCAGAAAGTCTTGTGTAGTTGCAATTATCAGCTCTGCTTCCTGCCATTCAGCAAACACACTCTATCACACCCATTCAAGATATCTGTAAAGGTCTTTTTGTCAGACAAAAATAGGAAGTACTTTCTTTTTAGTAAGCTCTGTAGTAGGTGCAGTGCTGTGGAAAACAACAATAAACCACAACAGACTGTTGTGTTATTGGTATGATGGCATTGGGTGACTTGAATTTTTGAAATGTTGACTACGATGTAATTTTAAAAACAAATGGGGGCTATGACTAATAATTCATTCATTCATTTTCCTTCGGCTTAGTCCCTTTATTTATCAGGGGTTACTACAGCAGAATGAACCGCCAACTTATCCAGTATTTGTTCTACACAGCGGATGGCCTTCCAGCCAAAACCCAGTACTGGGAAACACCCATACACTCTCATTCACACACATACACTGTGGCCAATTTAATTCACCTATGCCGCATCTTTGGACTATGGGGGAATCCCACGCGAACACAGGGAGAACATGCAAACTCCACACAGAAATGCCACCTGACCCAGCTGGGACTCGAACCAGCGACCTACTTGCTGTTAGGCGACAGTGCTAACCACTGAGCCATTGTACCGCCCCATGACTAATAATAAATAGTATGAAATACACTGTGAACTTTCAAATAGATTTTTAATACATTTTCAGTCAAGCTTTGATCAAGGGATTTTTACTACGTCATATTGGACATACAAGACTAATTCATGGTTTTTAGGTTAAAAATAAAGACTGCGCTCAGGTAAAAAGTGCATTCTTTTTACTGTATAATATATTATATTGCTTCTATTGCTTTTTATGACTGCAGAATAATTTTTTTGTTTAGGAAATGAACTCACTCAAAGAAGATATTCAGCAAAGGGTTACCGGGGAAAAACTTTAGAATCATATATTAACACTAAAATGATCCAATTTATTTATTTATTTGGTTGTGGTTTTGTTATTTTAATTTAATGTGGTTTGAAATGACATAAAACGAAAGTTCTGTTAATAATTGACTTTTTTAATAATAATAATAATAATAATAATAATAATAATAATAATAATAGTTATGACATTCTTTCTTCCAAGAGATCCAGTGTATAAGTGACAACATGGCTTGTGGATTTCCATTTAAAGGGGACCTACTGTATTATGCGCCTTTTTAACAAGATGTAAAATGAGTCTGTTGTCTCTGTGTATGTGGAGTTTCAACTCAAAGTACACCACGAATTTTTTTTTATAACTCTTAAAAACTACTCCTTTTAGTTTTGGTGACTGTTGCTTTACATTTAAATGAGTTTGCATTTTTTTTCAAAAGAGGGTGAAGCTACAAATGACTATTTGTCATCATAGTGGGATATTCAAAACAGGACTAATGTTTTTGTAAAAAAAACAACAAAAAAAAAACCTCTGACAAAGTGTGTCATAATAAAGAAAAATATGGAGACCACAGTGTTCATTTGTGCATCCCTAATCTCTAATGTTGGATGGCTGCTTCTTACTCAGGGCTGTCTATGCTAATGAAGAAGAGATTGTTACTAATGGGCAGGGCTTCCCCCTCTAAAAACAAGCACAAAGGGAGAATGTCAATTAAAGTGTTTCTGCAGACAGTTTTTATGAAGTGTGATTATAAAAAAAAATTGAATGAATTTTTACCATTAGAAGCTGGCTATATCCACACACTATTAACACACAACTATTCTTAAACTCCTTATAAAAGTGTTTTTGCATAATAGGTCCTTTTTAAGTGTTTTATATTTTACAGCGATGTTGATTCTAATGAATGCCGATGTGTTTTCAGCTGCTCCACATGAAGAGTAACAAGTATTTGACAGTAAATAAGCGTCTCCCAGCACTACTGGAGAAGAATGCAATGCGTGTCACTCTGGACGGGACGGGGAATGAGGGCTCCTGGCTTTTCATTCAGCCTTTCTGGAAGCTCAGAGCCAACGGTGACAATGTAATGCAAACGCACACACATAAACTCAATGCAAACACACATAAGTTCTTAGGAAACGTCATGAAAGGAACAAGCTTAAACGTTTGACGTCAAAATCACATTAATATTTAAAAAATTGGAGTATTTTTTTTTTGATGCTTTAAGTTTTTTTACATTGTGACAGTATTTCCACCAACAGTGCAAATAAATAATATTATGAATTAATAAATATTATGTAGTATTATTTTAGCTCCAAATCAATAAATAAGCTTAAAAGTGGTTAAAGGAGTTTTCTAAACTATGTCACAGTTTAAATAAAAGAATGATTACAATAATTTAATAATGTTATATGACAAAAATGCATTAGGTTAAGTTGTTTTTGGTTGGTATTTTTGCATTGTGACATTATTTCCATCACAATTATGCATTTCTGATCATAACAGTGTAAACAAAGAAGTTATAAATAAATATTGTATTATTTTAGCTCAAAATAAATTAAGCAAAATAATGTTGAAGTAGTTTTTATGAACAATATCACAGTGCAAATAAATATTTCAAATAAATAATACTATAAAATATAATTTTATTATTTTATTTATATTTAAATAAACAAAAAATGCATTAGGTCAAGTTGTTTCTGATGGATCTGACATTATTTCCATAACAATTAGATGTTTCTGATCATAACAGTGCAAATAAATAAATATATTAATTAATTGTATAATATTATGTATTACCTTTTTTTGTGTTATCTGTAAATTTGGCCTAGATTGTATTATAATAATTTAGTTTTGCTCAATGAAAAAAAAAAGCCTCACGCATAGTAATAAACGACAACTGAAAGCTGCTAAACCTTTTTTTTTTCATTTAATATTAAGTATCATAGTAGCTATTTTCATTTATGCTGAATAGAATTAATTACTGTAATATTTTTACGATATTTATTAATTATAATCAAAGGAAAATCTCGGAGAACAGTCATATAACCGTTAAAGACAATCATTATTAGCCATTTAAGTGCCATTTAATGGAGAGAATATATTTTTTAACATGAATATGTTTACACATTAATAAACCCAATAGTTTTAATAACTTTTTGTCATTATGACAGTGCAGGATATTTTGCTAAAAAAACTATGCAAACTATTACAACCGTGGTTTGTTCTTTAGCCATTTGGGGGCAATTGGG
Source organism: Danio albolineatus (assembly GCA_903798035.1). Lineage (NCBI taxonomy): Eukaryota > Metazoa > Chordata > Actinopteri > Cypriniformes > Danionidae > Danio > Danio albolineatus. The sequence goes on from CAIGQQ010026963.1 coordinate 1,783,089, forward strand.
GCCAATTTTAATTTTTTTTTTTAATTCCATACTAAAATAAATAAGACCTTTCCAAAAGATAAATAAGAAACACCATAAAAGTGTCCATAACTATTTTAAAGGAGGGCTAATCATTTTGCCTTCAGCTGTATATGCAAAATGATTAGTCTTTTTTTTTGGATTTGTTTTGTTTTGTTTTCAATGTGCATGATAAAATTGCATGCTTTTATGCTCATCACCTACAGTACATACAAGTAGATCAACATTCTTTGAAGTCATACATTTACACACCTAAATACCTACCATGGCCTATAGAAATAAAAGCACAACTTCTGGATGCAAAAAGCCCATGTACACACACAAAAAAGCACGCAAATCCCCATATAAACAGGTTTACCAAGCTAATCTGGGTTTAAATGTTTGTAGATTGCTTCTTCCTTGTGTAAACCGATAGAGATGTACATATTTGCTTTTCAGATATCTGCAGCCATGACACTCGTATTGAATGGTTTGTTCTCCCCTGCAGGTGGTGGTTGGAGACAAAGTGATCATGAATCCTGTGAATGCTGGACAGCCTCTCCATGCCAGCAGCTATGAGCTTCCCGATCATTCAGGATGCAAAGAGGTGATGCGATGACTTGATCAGTTTACATTGCAGTTTTCTGTCAACATGACTGTCAAGTAGATGTGTTTACCCATGGCTTAAGGAAAGATACCTTCAGGTGAACGGAAAAAAAATGAAAAAAAAAAAACCTTCACAGCTAATTAATTAAATTAAAAATTGCAAAAAAATAAAAAATAAACAAAATAAATAAAAATGTACTTCAAGATTTTGAAACAAAAAACAGGTTCAAATATGTAACCTATGTGTAATGTATGAAATGTACTTTAATTTGCATATATTTCTAGCACAAAAATGTCAACATGGGATAAAATCAGGTTCAAACTTCTTTTTTGTCTGACACCGTATCCTAACAACATGTGACATGACAGAAACATTTAAATACCAGCCTAATTACCTAAAAACCTAATTAATAAATTTTAAATCTCATTAATGTTATTAAATTACTTGCCGAATGACTGATGTTGTAGATTTGCACTAATCTAGTCACAGTTTTAATGATCCTGTTTAAATGTTTGCTAGTAATTTTATTTTCAGTTGTCTGAGGTAAACTACCTTCTTCCATTTTTTAGTATGGCAATAAATGTCGCTTAAAATGGTATTTAAACTCATACTAGTGACATTTAATCGTGCATAAAGCACAAATGCCACGTAAAATAGTATTCAATCTCATACTTGTAGCGTTTAACACTGAATAAAGCACAAATGTCACATAGAATGGTAATCAATCACACACTGGTGACATTTAATACTGAATAAAACACAAATCTTATTCAAAATAGCATTCAATCTCACACTGGTAAAATTTAACTGAATAAAATACAAAAAATGTCATATAAAATGATGTTCGATTTCATACTGGTAACGTTTAATATTTAATAAACCAAAAATGTCACATCGAATGGCATTCAATCTCATACTGGTGACAATTAAGCACTAATATCTTGTAAAATAGGATTTAAATTCATACTTGTAACATCTAAGCCCAAATAAAACACAAATATCACATAAAATGGTATTAAAATCTCATACTGGTAACATTTAATACAGAATGAAGCAAAAATGTCAGAATAGAATAAACAGAATAAAGCACATAATCAGCACTTGCGGTAACTGTTTTCATAGTAGTTTATGCTGTTGAAATAGCTGCGTAAATATAAACGTTGTGCTTCACCATCATAGATGGCTATGGGACAATAACTCCTTCTAACATAAAAAGATGGCTTTTATCGTGTGTAGCTTGGACACAGTGTAATATTTTTACAGTAGGGATTTTAGATTTTTTTTCTATAATTTTTTCATTTAGAAAATACTATAAAAGCCTGAAAACGACGTTTATAAATATTCAGTCAAATAATGTGTGAACGTCTCTCTGTGTAAATCTTCACAAACATAGATATGAATTTAACTATACAGTTTGTTTTGTGAGACAGTTTATTTAAAAAAAAAAATCTTATTTATTGTTTCTTTTTATGTATTGTAATGGAAGTCTACATACACAAATAGATCAAATGTAACAAAAGACTCAAAAGTATGTTTTGCATGCTATTTTAAAATTAAAACTGAAAAAAGACTTTAGAAAAACACCAAATGCCAAAATGGTCTGGTATACCTTGTATGAAATATGTTTTGCTTGCAGTGTCTCACCTTAAATAGAGAATATAAAGCTGTTTTGTGGATATCTCCAAAATGAGCCCTGCATATTTTTTTAAATGCAATACTGCCTCCGACAGATCAACTCGGTGAACAGCAACACCAGCTGGAAGATCAGTCTGTTTATGATGTTCAGTGACCACAAAGATGAAGTTCTGAAAGGAGTAAGCGCAAACTCCACGTTTCACACTTCATACACACAAATCCATTTTCCTGTTTTTAAGCAATTCATTATGTAGGACATTCAGTGTTTGTTTACACCATTGTCATGTTTTCAAGACTTTATGTTGATATTTCATAATAAGAGTCATACTCATTCTTAGGGAGACGTGGTGAGGCTCTTTCACGCTGAACAGGAGAAGTTTCTCACCTGTGATGAGTACAAGTCTAAACTGCACGTGTTCTTGCGCACAACTCTGCGTCAGTCAGCTACTTCAGCCACCAGCTCCAATGCATTATGGGAAGTGGAGGTAAGAGTTTTTTTTTGCGGCTATAGGATTTAAGAGCAAAATATTTTTCTTTGAAAATGCACTAGTATTTTTTCTTTTTACAATTAAAATAGATGTATGTAAGCATTCTTTTAAATTAATTTGCAAGTGACAGAATAACACAAAAACACGTTTTTTAAAGTGCATTTTATTTTCATTGTGTTTAATTTTAATGTTTTTTCCTGCACATAAACGTAATAACTATCATTTTTATTAGGTTAATCATTTCATTTTTGGCATGATTTGTTGAACACTCTATTGAATGTTGTTCAGTATTATAAAGGTTTATATTTACAAACATTATTCTGCATATGTATTTACAAAATAATGTAGAATTTTTTAAAATGGCATTTATGGATCACATTGGAGCAAAATTAATTATCATTTTAAATCATGACACTTTTCCACGATGCCTGAAACCACCAAGTTTTGCCCTTGAAGTTTTAATAGTTGAAAAGTATAATAATATGATTGTTATATATTTTAATAAGTACAATTGTATGCTAATGTTGTTTAAAGTATATACTTAAATATATATGTGTATTATCTTTTAAAAATGTTAAAGTATATTAAATTATTTTAGTATGTGTATATACAAGTATGTATATGAGTATAGGTGTCTGTGTGTATGTAATGGTGTGCATATACATATATATTTTATATATACATTTTTTCCCCTTTTGTATTTACATCCACTTTGGTAGCTGGAAATTGAAGGACTAACATGAAAAAAAAAAAACTGTTACAATGTATTGCATTCTATGTAATGTTCTATTTTCTAATAAAAATAAGTAAAAAAAAAATGTTAAAGTAGTTTGTTAATAAGGTTTCTATTTGAAATGATCTATTTTTCTGTTATTTATGGCTTCAAGATGATGGTTTTCAAGCATTTAAAACACCCTTTTTAAAAAAAAAAAACATTTCTAAATAATCGTAATGTTTTTCTGAGCGACTATCACCATCACGTCTATCACGCCGTTTTAATCACTATCATACATTTTTGGCATGATTTACAGTAGACATCTACTGAATATAATAGTTTTATTAATGAAAATTACTACAAAAAAATTGATCATTAATAAAAAGACCATTTATGCTGCACATTGTAGCGTGAAAATAAAAAATAAATTGTCATTTTAAATTTATACGTTTCCACAATTTACCCATTAGTGAGTTTTTAATAGTTACTAAAAACTTTAGGATGACTTTTTATTTTAATAAGAACAATTCAACATATGTTGTTTAATGCATATGCTTAAATATATCTGTTATGCTGAATAATCAAAGATCATTATTTCCATTTTTTTATTTTAACACAAGTTATTTGAATAATTAATATATATCATCCATGCAGTATTTTACTTTATTTGCAGTTAGTTTGTTTCTATGAATAAAATCACTTATTACTATTATGTTTTGTTTTTTGTTTTTTGGTGAAAAAGTGCTTTGGTAGAGACCTGATGGTGAATTGTGTGCTTGTTGTTTGCAGGTGGTCCACCATGATCCGTGTCGAGGAGGAGCCGGACACTGGAACAGCCTATACAGATTCAAACACCTGGCCACAGGAAACTATCTTGCTGCTGAGGTAAACCTCTCCACATTTACACAGGCATAAATCTGATATAATTAATTTCATTATATGTAACAAATGACCTTGATTTATTTTGCGTTTCAGGAGAACCCAGGTTACAAAGAAAACAGCAATGATATTGAGGTAGGGTACATTGTTTTTAGTTTCGTTTACAGGGACAATGCATTACTGTAATATCGTTTATTCTGTTAACGTTAATAATGTTTATAAACACTAATGTAAAGTTTGTCAGAATTAACCAAGAATGGCTGTTTTCATCTGTAGACCATTGACTGAATGTTAATAATTAACACTTAAAAATAGAAACAAAGCATAAAGGCAATTTGGACACAAAGACTTTACTCCTGTGTTGTGAAAAGTAGATTTTTCCCTCATAAGTGTCCGACTGGTGCTTTGTCTACAGGTGGACAGCAGTCGTATCAAGAGAAGCCTTGGAGAAAGGATTAAATATAAGCTAGTCGCAGTGCCTCATGGGAACGACATCGCCTCTCTGTTTGAGCTGGACCCCACAACGCTGCAGAAGACTGATTCATTTGTGCCAAGGTATTACGTTATGTGCTTTGCTCTCTCTTTCTCAGAGTTTGTCTGGCTGTGTTTTGTGGGAGGAAGAACTTGATTTACCCCCTGTCTGTTTATCTTTTTCACTGCCAACAGAAATTCTTATGTTCGATTTCGCCACCTGTGCACGAACACTTGGATCCAAAGCACCAACATCCCCATAGACATCGATGAAGAGCGGCCTATTCGATTAATGGTGAAAAGCTTTATAGCCATAATTTCTCGGTTTTGAGATTTCTGTTTTTTTAAATAGGGAGAATTATAGCATTAATTATATGTTTTCCTACAGCTTTTGTTGAGTTCACTATTTATTAAACTGCTCATTATTTATATCACAGATCATGTTGTGTTATTATAAAAACATTATTTCTAATAAAAACCTGTTTGAGATTTTATTGGTCAGTATGATTAAAAAAAACTGTAACACTGTACTTGAAGGGGTGTTCTTAAGACTGCCATCAAACCTTTATAATCATGTCATGAATATAAAGATTTCATGCATGCTTATGACAACTATGATTTAGTGTCATTTGCTTAGTTATGTCAAGGTGACATTGTTTGAGATTGAGACAAGTTGACAGACAAAGCATGATTATGATTTATTTGGCTATATGTCATGACAACTTGACAATATCAAGACAACATACCTTGTCATAAATCTGTCATAAACATGATTGTTACGAAGCTCTTATAATTGAATATTATAACAGTTGAATAAGTTCCTAACAAATTGAATTTGTCATTAAATGTAATGAAATGTTAATAATGCTGTTATAAAATTATTATTAATCATATTATAGTATTATAAATGTGTTATAGTATTGACACTTTAAATGAGAAACTTTAATTGCTAATTAATTTGTTGCCATTGAAAACTATAAAAACGACAAAAGCCTCCTGAGAATCATGTTTATGACAGATTTATGGCAAGTTATTTTGTTTTGGTATTGTCAAGTTGTCATAAAGTATGACTACTATGTAACAAATGAACTATAAAAAAAATAACTATATAAAAAAGTATAACAAATATAATTTTTGCAGAAAAACAAACCAACTTTGAGCAACTTTATTCAAGATAAAATATATGTATATTTCAGCTATCATCAATGTTGTATGCAATAAATTTTAATTATTCACATTAACGTTATTTAACACAAATAATGTAATTAAAATGACTGAAGTGTGTTAAATTATTGTGTGTTAAGTATTTTAAAATTTATTCTGTGTTTATGTGTCGTAGCTGGGCACGTGCCCCACTAAAGAGGACAAGGAAGCGTTTGCCATCGTCTCTGTGCCGGTCATGGAGATTCGAGATCTAGACTTCGCCAATGATGCGAGTCTCATGTTGAGCACTGTTGTCGAAAAGTTCAAATACGGTTTTCTCAGTCCTAATGACAGAAGGTACAGTAGAATTGACACAAGGCCCTGATTTAATCCTTAGTTCTGAGATGGCTGAGGATTTACTTTGTAAACACTTGTAAAGTAGACGTATTACCTTGTATGCTCAGGTATGCCATTAAGCTGTTGGAGGATGTGGTTTTCTTTGTGGTGGATCAGCTTAACAATGGCCAGCCGGCCCTCGAGGTGTCGATGAACAAGCCCAACCGAGAGAGACAGAAGCTGATGAGAGAGCAGAACATTTTAAAACAGGTCGGATTTTTAATTATTTACAAAATTTGCAGTTGAAACGTCTTGTTTGGTGAAGCCATGCTTATCGTGCTGTTTTCTGCTTAGATATTTGGGATCATTAAAGCTCCGTTTAAAGAGAGGGGAGATGATCCTCCTCTACTGACACTGGAGGAACTGTCTGACCAGAAATACGCCTTGTATCAGTACATGCTCAGGCTGTGCTACAGGGTGCTGCGTCATTCACAGGAAGACTACCGAAAGAATCAGGTACTCCAGTCCATACTCACACAGGTGCCTATGGGTGCTGTGTGTCATCGTTTGAATCTATTGAGGCATAAAAATTCCATAATATGTTAGCAGATATTTATGAGGCATGCAAAATCCACATCTTTTTTTTTTTTTTTAATTCTTTTTTTTTTATTGAACATTTTGGTTTTGAACAAAGCCCGAGATCCACCCAATTAACATCAAAAAAAAAAATAATAATAATAATAATAATAATTAATTAATTAAATAGAATAAAAACAGTAATACTGCAATAATAGGTACAAAATCAGGATTGAAACATATCTGACACAGTCTCTCTCATATTTAACCAAAATTGTACAGTTATTTTTACTGGCACCATTTATTTTGGCTGTGGTGAATTCCAAACTAATAATGTCCAGTAGAAAGAACCTCCAGGATAGATCAGTCGGAGCGGATGGATCCAGCCATAATTTCAGGATTGTTTTTGTTTTGCAGCAGTCAGAACAACTGACAGAGTCTTTCTTTGGTTGATGGATAAGGAACACATCTGTCTTTCTGCTGAAATGATAAACTGAGGTTCTGACTCTCTTTGGTCATTAATAATTTCATGGCACTTCTTGTAAAGAGTTGAGATGTAACCTCAGTGTCCTGGCCAAATTCCCCTCCATCGCCCCTTACATACACTACATACATTAGTTTTTATTTTCTCTAAAAAACAATGCTGTGGCAAGCTAGTTTGCTTTGAAATGTGCTTTCTGTGTCAGAATGCCTATTTTTTTGTGTGTGATCTGACCCACTGCCACTATTATTTAAACAAAACAACAACAAAAAACAGTGAATTGCAGCCATTGATATTATTTCAGATGATGTTCAGATGGTTTTTATTCAGAATGCATTTTTTAATGTCATGTATTATGGAATATGCATAAGATAAAATGATTTACAGCACATTAGAATCTTTGTAGATGCAATGATATGTTTGCAAATCTATATTTTACCAAAGGAAACGTGGATGATGAGAAATGAGAAAGATTAAGAAGCTCAAATAAAAATCATGATTAAAAACGTAGAGGATTTGCACATGAATTTGAGAGGTGGAGGCAGTTTAAAGGCACAGTACACCAAAAAGTAAAACATTATAAACTGTTTACTCACTCTCAAGTGGTTCCAAACCTTTATTCATTTAATTTTTATGTTGAACAAAAATGTTGATCATCTGAATAATGTTGGTAACTGGCAACCATTAGCATCCATAGTAAGAAAAACAAATAATATGGAAGTCAGTGGTTACTTCACTGGTTTCCAACATTTTTCAAATGATTTTCTTTTTTGTTCTGAAGAATGAAACTCAAATAGGTTTATGAAGTGACCGGTGAGTAAATGATGATGTAATTTTTGTTTTAGGGTAAACAATCACTTTAAATCCCATTGTTAGTTGTGTTTGTTTATCAATCTGGCAACCCACTTGAGCAAATCTGTTTGAAGTTAGACTATAGTAGTTCAGTTAGACTATTATAATTCAGTTGCTAGTTACCTATTTCACATAGTATTACAAATTACTGATGTTGATTATTTCATTGGTATTTAGACTTCCTTGGTTCATGGGTATTTAGACTTCCTGTCACACTACAGTTATCAGATATGGGGATTAATATGTTAATACAGTATGTTGTTTACCATCCATCTATGGTCTTGTCTTACAGGAGTACATAGCCAAGCAGTTTGGAATGATGCAGTCTCAGATTGGCTATGATATTCTGGCGGAGGACACTATCACAGCCCTGCTCCACAATAACCGCAAACTGCTGGAGAAACACATCACTAAAACGGAGGTTGAGACATTTGTCAGTCTGGTTCGCAAAAACAGGGAGCCCAGGTTAGTATTTCCTTAATGAACCCTCTTTGTAGGCAAGACTGATTGATGTTACTCTAAAACTTATATCATCATCATATGAAATTCGAATTAATATAGTTAACTTGGGTGCATCAGCTGTAATCGACTGTTTACACATTAGGGATGCTCAACAACCTCTTTGGTATATATTTATGACATTACTCCTTTAGAGATATAACTGTGCATTCACGCCACCGCTAGCGAGAGTGTCAGTGGCCAGAGGTCAATCTCTTTCAATGTAGGCTAGAGGCAACGACTGCGAGTGTGGTGTGATGCGTCAACCAACAGAAATAAATTATCAGCTGAAAATTGTGTTTTCAATTATGGGCTTAAAAAAAAAAAAAATCAAAAAAAATGTGTAGAGGAAAAAAGAGGTTATGGTGCACCGCACAGTGCACAGGTTTATCTTTCCCTCCAGCTCGAGCCACTGCATTGTGTGCTGTGTGCTTTCTCTCTTTCTATCACACTCAAGGTTCAAAATAGCCTAATATTCTGCTCTGTGCATGTTTTGTTCATGAACTTTCATGATACTTATCAATGCATGAACCACACATGCTCACCGGAATAATGAAGTACGCACAAATAAACTGCTGAGTGCACGTTTCTATGTTAAGCTACGTTTCTATGTTATTTCTATTAAGCTGTCATGGCAACGCTGGTAAAATAATTCCTCTCAGCAAGTTTACCGTCAGTCAAATGTGGTTATGTCGATACCAATAGCCTAGTGGTTAAGTGCGTCAACATATAGTGCTCACAGAAACCAGAATTCGATTTCCAGTGCTATTCTCATTCACTGTCCTATACATTAAAGGTAAAATTTATATAATATATGGTTAATTTATTGGCTTTTTGGTATTTTTTTGTTTAAATCGGTATAATCTAAGTTATTGAGTAACATTTGTAAAAGTTTTACCATTTTTTTTAAATTTAATTAAATTATAAACATTTATTACAATGCATTTTGTTTTTTGGGTAAGTGTATCCAAAATATTTGGTTTTCTCTTAGAATTTAAAGTGCAGCCCTAGTTAGTTTCCCGCTAGAATGCTTGTTTTTAAACAGGAAGGCAGTTTACTTGCTTTGCAGCCACTTTAAGTGCAAGACCAAAATATTCAACTGTAATTTCTGAATTTTGGAGCTCTCATCTGCCTCTCTGAATGCACAGTTATGTATTGTAAGTGACATGCCTAAATCTGGTTGTCTCTAAATGCCTGTTGTGACATGTTGTTGGTTTTGTTTTCCAGGTTTCTGGACTATCTTTCAGACTTGTGCGTATCCAATAATGTAGCAATCCCTGTTACTCAAGAGCTGATCTGTAAATGTGTGCTGAACGCCAAGAACCAGGATATTCTCATGAAAACAGAGTAGGTCTGCGAAAAATTGCGTGCATCTGTATTTGGTTATATATTTGTGCAAACTCTTTTTCTGTGTGCTTGTGAAGGCGGCGAGCTGCTAAGGAAAGTCAGCACACTTCCGAGTACTTGGAAGAGTTTGGAGACGAGGATGAAGTTTGGCTGATCTGGTCTGAAAAGGAAAATGAGAACCATGAAAAGAGCATTCGGCAGCTTGCCCAAGAGGCCCGTCAAGGGAACGTGCATGATGAAAATGTGCTGACATATTACAGGTGCTTGAAAATGGAAATAACATCTGCCATCAGTTCAATACAGAAATCCTATTTAAGCTTCTTATTGTTCATCAACACAATTTCTCAGTGGATCTACTCTAAGAGATTTTAGGCTATAACCACCAGACTCAAGTCAGATCTTCTGGCTAATCTGTAGTTTTAGTCTATATCTTTTCTAACTGATCCAACTTGCGGTTTTCCTACAATCTCTGAAAGTCGTTAAAATCTTATAGACTTTCATTGAGGGGGTCAAAAGTTTTGAACGGCATTTTATCTACAGCCATTCAGTTCACGACCTTCAAACCTTCATCTAACTGGCCAAATATTACTAGCAATATTACTAGTCTAGAACGTGCTAGCGACATGCTAATTCATATTAAAATTGACATCCCTTAAAATGACAAAAATATGTTTTTTTTTCTGGATAAAAATGTAGCAATGTTGTCCTCTGCTCATATCCATATGAATATATATGTATATATTTTGGTTTTCAGGTACCAGCTGAAGCTATTTGCACGAATGTGTTTTGATCGGCAGTATCTGGCCATAGATGTGATCTCAAAGCAGCTGGATATAGAGCTGATCTCGCTCTGCATGATGGACGAGACCCTTCCCTTTGACCTGCGAGCGTCTTCCTGTAGACTTATGCTGCACGCGCATGTTGACCGTGACCCTCAGGAGCTTGTGACGCCCATCAAGTTCGCCCGCTTGTGGACTGAGATTCCCACCTCTATTAGCATCAAAGAGTGCGTTCACATACCCACATAATAACTTTATAGATTACTTTTTTATTGTATTTTTAACCCTTAATACATGTATGGTCACTTTTTATACATTGATTTTATTATCATTTTTTAAGACGTAAAAGTTTTGTAGTAACCCCCAGTAACACTTCATATTTTTCAGTACACTTCAATACTCAATTATTCACCAATGCTAAAATTTGTGTAAATTTTTTTGCTTAACATGGTTGCATATACTGGATCGAAATTACAGTATAAAATATCTATAATATAAATAAAATAAAATGAAATAAAATATTAGGATTTAAAAAAACTTTTCTGCATTTAATACAGTTTCAAAACGGAATTTTCAGTATTATTTCTTCAATCTATAGTGTTGCATCATGATCCGTTAGAAATTGCTTATAATTTTTATTAAATTAAAGTTAAAAAAAGCATTTATTTGAAGAAATATTTTTATAACATTACAAAAGTTTTTAAAGCCACATTTTGATCAATTTCATTCAACCTTTCTGAATTAAAAGTAAAAATTTCCCTAAAAAAATCAGTAACACTTTAATTTAAGTACTAGTTCTAGCTATTTCATTATAGTGCTCTTTATTTTTGCATATACTGCATGAATTTATACTGCATTTTTAATCCTATCCAATATTCAAATATAACTATTGCCTTAAAAACTATTAATAAGCAGCAAATTATGAGTTTATTGACTTAAAAGTTATAGTTAATAGTTTGATTGTGAGAATTGTACCTAATAAAGTGTGACCAAAAAAGTCATACTGAATGATGGTGTCTGCACAGACATTAAACATTTTTACATGGCAGTAAAGAGTCACTATTTAAACAATCCAAGGTGTAATAATGTTTGTTGTTTTGTGTTATAGTTATGACTCTCACTTGGACTATTCACGAGACAATAAAAAGAACAAGTTTGCTAATACCATGGCTTTTATGGAGGAATACCTCAACAATGTGCTTATCGATGACCTGCCTTTTGCAAACGAGGAGAAAAACAAGCTTACGTATGAGGTACTGTTGCATATTATTATGTTTTAGCTCCACTGGTAGTGCTTGAGAGTATTTATGGCTGCACACTTTAGCTTTGAATAAAACCATCTGCAAGATATTACCAAATCATATTCCCATTTTTGCTTCATTTACATGTTTGTAGGTGGTGAGCTTGGCGAGGCATCTCATCTACTTCGGCTTCTACAGCTTTTTCGAGCTCCTGAGATTGACTCGCACTCTTCTGGGAATCATAGACTGCACTCCGAGTAACGCTTCCATCAACCCGCTGTTCAACGATGATGGCAGTGGTCAGTACTGAATAATGTTCAGATGTTTACATGGCTCCAGATTGCTACTAAAATGGATGCAAGAAAGTTTTTTTAAAGCAAAAATGATGACTATCGTACAGTTTATCATGTTTTACAGATAAAACCTTTTAAATTAAGTAGTTATTCAAATAATCATCACAGATTTGTTTTGAACAAAAATTAACTGATGACTAGGCCCACACAGAATATGTGCGAGCAGAACTCTGCAGATTTTTAGCCCATCATTGATTCTGTTTATTGACTTGTGTAAATGTGAGTACATTTTTATTTATTCAGTTTTTAAACTTATTTCAGTAATAATTTTGACTAATATGAAAAGGATTCATATGATTAATTTACAATATATTTTGTAAAGTAATATTTTCTTAGTTTTAGTAGAGATTTAATATGAGAAACTTGCTTTGTTTACCAAATAAAGTGGATCTAATTGGATTCACATTGTAAACATTAAATAAAAGTTAAAAGGTATTACTTTTTATTTCATATATTAAGGTTTTAGTTATGATACTCCCAAAATCATTCCGCATGAATCCGCAGATTTTGTACGAAATTCTGCGCAAAAATAGCAAAAAATGTCAGCAGATTCCGTCTGGCCCCGCTGATGACATATTAAAAGGATCACAGTGCAGGCCAAAAATGCTATGTAATTGTCACTTCAAATCTAAATAGTTGGCATAATCACTTAAATATATGTCTTAAGATGAATTATGAGGAACATTTTGACTTTTTGTTTTCATAGCTATTTAAAAACATTACAGCAAAATCTTTACTTTCATTTAATATGCTTTCCATGCTGATGAGATCACTTTTAAAATGTACTATTAAAAAGTGTTGTTAATTAATAATTTTTTTATATATAGTATTAAAAATCAATTTAATATTCACAATATGGATTTTGGGTTTTTAATAGTTGATTGATTTTCTTTAAAAACTGGAAGAAAAAATTTTAACAAATATAAAACAGTTATTTAAAAAAAATATGATTTAAATTTCACATTTAATGAGCAATTCTTTAATTTGTTATCTTCGATGAAAGGCTAAAAAAATCATTGATATTATTTTTTTTATTATAGTAATTAATCAATTAGTAACTTTCAGTGCTTGATTTGTGAATTGCGAGGTCCTTGAACAGATTGGGCTAACGGATCTGGCATGTTACCCGAGGATAGAGAGGTGTCATGAACGAAAGTGAAGAGCGGGGCAGGGGGTGTGGGTGTCGCGGACGAAAGTGAAGAGGGATGGGGAGTTGCGGAAGAAAGTGAAAGTGAACAGCCGATGGGGAAGAAGGGCGATTGAGCAGGAGGATCGGTAAAATAAGGTGACCGATCAGATTTCAGAGGTGCCGGATCGGGATTTGGCAGGTTCCGGCACAAATTAAGTGCTGGTAACTTTTAAGAAAAAATCCGCTGTGTGTAATAAAAAATGCCAAAATAATGTTTGTATTAACATTTTATATTAACAAAAATAATAAATAATGTAAAATAAAATGTGTAGCAGAGAGGGAACCCAGTTTTTCTTAACAGCTCACTATTCGTGTTCAAGTTCAAGCTGAGGTTTATTTTCATTCCCCTACATGTGTGGACATACAGAGGAACGAAATGTCGTGTCTTGCAGGACAATAGTGCTTGATAATTAATCATAAATGCAAACACAACACTGGACATAAGATCTATTTTAAAAACCTATGCATAACTAACATATACTATAAGATGCTTAACTATATGCAGCAGATAGGCTAAACAAGTACTTTTGCATGAGACTGAACAATGTTGTGCAGGATATTGTGCAAGAGAGGTATTAAAGGTGAATATTTTGCAAAATCTAATCTGGAATTTGTTAAACCTAATATAAACTAAAATATCCTAGAATTCTGGTGTCCAAAATGGCCAATAAATTGATTTCTATCGTTCATGTCTAGGTAAGAATGTCAGGCGCTCCATTCATGGCATGGGGCAGATGATGTCTACCATGGTGCTGAACCGAAAGCCATCTCTGTTCGCCGCTCCTGGTCGATCTGGAGCTCTAGACAGTCAAGTCGGCAGTAAAGACAGCATCGACACACAGGACATCACTGTCATGGACACCAAACTCAAGATTCTTGAGATTTTACAGGTAGTGTTTTCAAGTTATCTTTATTTCTATAGCCCTTTATGCAATGTAGATTATAACAAAGTCACTTTACTAAAAGATAACAACATTTGATAATTGTGGAACATATTTAATGCTGAAGGTAGAAGAATAGTAGTAGAATGTTGCTGTAGTTCAGCTACAGTTCAGTTCAATATGAATGTCGTTCTTGAAGGACGATCCACTGAAGGGCATCGGAAAACAATGTGTTATAAACATGAATAGAAAAGTTCATTCTAAGTAAAAATTACCCCATAATTTACTCTTTCTAAAGCCATCCTCTGTGTATATGACTTTCTTCTTTCAGACAAACACAGTCAGAGGGGTTTACACTTTTTCTTGGCTCTTTCATGGTGTGTAATCGTTTTGGGTTGTGGCCCTTTTTTGAAGCTTTTAAAAGCTCATAAATCCATCATAAAAATAACCCATATGCCAATGGGGGGCTAATGAATGTCTTATGAAGTAGATTGATGTGTTTTTGTAGCAAAAATATTTAACATTTTATCGTCTTTCATAACATTTCATAGGATAAGTCAGATGTCAGCCAAGAAGTCTATAATAGTTATTTTGCAGCCGCCATAAGTCAGTGATTTAAGTTTTAATTTAAAAACTAGAAAGATTTTATTTATCAACTTCAAATTCATTACCCCCTGGTGTTGTTTTAGGTTAGTTTTAGGATGGATTCATGGATGCTTTAAAAAACTACCCGCTACCCAACCCTATTATACAGCACTGAGAAGCCAAGATGAAATTTCAAACTAAACTGTGTTCATCTGAAAGTCAAATACACAGAGAATAGATCATGGGTGAGAAAATAGTAGATTAATTTTTATTTTTGGTTGAACTATTCCTTTAAAGGAGACCTATTATGCAAAAATCCCTTTTATAAAGGGTTTAAACACAGTTGTGTGGAAACAGCTTGTGAATATAGCCAATCCTTTATGGTAAAAATAATGAATATTTTTTTTTTATAATCACACTTCATTAAAACATTTTCACTGACATTATCATCAGAGGGGGAAAGCCCAGCCAATTAGTGACAATTTCTCCATCATTACTATAGACAGCCCTGAGTGAGAAGCAGCCGTCCGCCGTTAGAGTTCTGAATATGCTGCGTGGCTCCGCCCTCTTTTGAAAATCTCATTTGAATTTAAAGCAACAGTCACTTAAATGGCACAATTTGTATTAAAGCCTAAAAGGTATAAAATGATTTGTTGGCTGACTTTGAGCTGAAATTTCACATACACAGTCTAGGGCAGGGATGTCCAAGCTCGGTCCTGGAGGGCCGGTGTCCTGCAAAGTTTAGTTCCAACCCCAATCAGGCACACCTGGGCTAGCTAATAAAGCACTTACTAGGCTTTCCAGAAGCATCTTTGCAGGTGTGTTGAGGCAAGTTGGAGCTAAAAATCTGCAGGACACCGGACCTCCGGACCTTATTTTCAATCTCGTAAAAAAGGGCATATTAGGCCCCCTTTAATGCCAGAAATGTGAACAGTGTTGTATTCTCATTTCCCAAATTTGTGTTTGTTTATTTTTTTGTGCAGTTCATCCTGAGCGTGCGTCTGGACTATCGACTTTCGTTCCTGCTCTCCGTCTTCAAGAAGGAGTTTGTGGATGTTTATCCTATGGAAGATGCAGATGCCACACATCATACTGAGCATGAGGGTAATGGATGTACTGATGGACTGTACAGTATGGATGTACTGATAAATATGCAGAATCATACCCTGATGTGAATGCAATGACTAACCTACTAATAAAATAACATTAAGGTAACACTTTATTTCATGGTGTCCTTGTTACGCATGTTCCAAAATTATGCATAATTACTTGCTACTTACCTTAAACTTAATTTAACAATAACTTGACAATATAAGCACATATAGTTCATAATATTGCTCAATACTAACATGTATAAGAATGACACTGTAAAATAAAGTGTAACTGTCAATTAACAATCTGTGAAATGACAATATAATCAAATTTCAGCACTACTTCAATGTACTAATCCCTCTATTTTTCTTCTTCGTGTTTGTCTCAGAGCATCGTTCTGGTGAGAATGGCAGTGTTTTATAATTTCCTGATTCTTAAAATGATTTCCCTGAAGGTGAAGTGTGTATTATTTTTTGACCTATATTATACATTAAATTACTTTTAATAATGATATTTTTTCATTTGATGATGCCACTACTGCAGAAATTACACACTTCACCTTCATTGAAACACCATTATCTAATGAATTGTAATTAATCTAATTAATTACCATATCTAATTAATTGAAGATTCATATTAATAGTAGTTGAATGTGCTTTCTGATTGCATGTTCTCGTTATTAATTTATTTGTTTTTGAAATATCATAAACAGCTTCTATCAACCTACAGCACATTGGAGAGCAGGCAGAGGCCATGTTTGGAATTGGGTATGTTAATGCATTTCACATGTGCTGCATCATATGTTTTATCTAACAAATAATCTGAATTGTTCAAACTGACATTTTTGAGTGTGTTACTTGCTTTGCAAAAATAAAAACAAGCAGATCAGATCAGAGTGCATTTAGAATGACCCTATAAGTTCTAGTTATGGGGATAATTCATGCAAAAATTAAATTTCTCTCATCGTTTTCGCTCTTCATGATTTTAAAACCTGTTTGTTATGATTATTATTTTTTTTGAAGACAAAAGAAGATATTTTGAAGAATGTTAGAAACTGGTAGCCATTGACTTTCATAGTATAGTTATTTCTACGTTGGTAGACAAGAGCTACACGTTTCCTACTGCATTTCTTTGGAATAACATCTATTGCGTGAAAAACCTGCAACAAAAAATTTAACACAAAAATGTTTGGAACCGCTTAATAGTGAGTAAAAGATTAAAGATTTTTTTTAACTTTTGAGTGAACTTTCTCTTCAAGTAATATCACACAAGCAAGAGTGTTCCTGTTTATCTGCAAGTCTATTGGAAACGTCATATTCATTTTATAAAACAGTTTGAAAAACATTGTGGCGACAATTTTGCCCGTTTACCTCAGCAGAGCAAAAGCAGAACATTTACGTTTAGAACAATGCTGGCGTATTTAGTTTCTCAATTAATCCATATTTTTTTAATAATACATTCAACAAGGCAGCCACATGTTTCCTTTTAAACCAACCTCTAATTCTGAATGCATTATTTGAATAAATAAATCAGTGAATTACTCGCTGGCGCCATCTATTGGCATTTCTATACATTTATCAGTGATAGGTGAAAAAACACAGAAATATGAATTATCAATATCAGAATCATCACAAAATAGTCAGATATTATTATTGCTCATGATCACTCACAACATTTTATAACCTCCACCTTTCTCTCTTCATACAGGAAAGGAAACAGCATCCTCGAAGTGGATGATGAAGGAGGACGAATGTTTTTGCGTGTTTTGATCCACCTCATCATGCACGACTACCCTCCCTTGGTTTCTGGGGCCTTGCAGTTGCTCTTTAAGCACTTCAGTCAAAGACAGGAAGTCCTTCACACTTTTAAACAGGTATAAAGACACTTCAGATCAAGCGTCTGCAGGTAACGAACATTTACAGATGTGAAAAATGGAGGTTTAAAGGGATAGTTCACCCAAAATGTCAATTCTGTCATCATTTACTCCAACCCTTAAAATTTTCTTTCCTCTGTTAAAGACAAAAAAAATTATATTTTGAATAATGCTGAAAACCTGTAACCATTGATGTCTAGAGAATTTGTTGTTTCTACTATGGACGTTAATGGTTACAGTTTTCCAGCTTTCTTCAAAATATCTTCTTTAGTGTTCAACAGAAAAAAGAAACTTAAAATGGTTTGGAACTACTTAAGGGTGAGTAAATAGTGACTATATTTTTTATTTTTGGGTGAAATATCCCTTTAAAAGATGCTAACATTATATTTGATTTAAAAAACAAACAAAACAAAACTGTAGCTTTAAAATCTCTCAATCTTGCCCATTTGCATGCAACAAATTACAATTCTGATACCACAAAAGCAGTAAATGCTAAAGTGCAGGCCTTTTTAGATCAAAACCCATGTCCTTCATCCTGCTGTTTGTTCTCTTTAGGTCCAGCTGCTCATTTCAGCTCAGGATGTGGACAACTATAAACACATAAAACGAGATCTGGATCTGCTGCGCACCATGGTGGAGAAGTCTGAGCTTTGGGTCATTAAAAAGAGCAGTTCTGGGGGAGATGGAAAGAAAGACAAGAAAGACAAAAAAGAGCCTGAACCGGTGAGTCATACAGCGAGGCTTGCGTGAATGTGGAGATGTGATTAATCACGTGATAGAATGTTGCTTATTTTTTTCTCTTTTATGCAGGTGTCCCCCGAAGAGGAAGCTGATAGTAAGAAACAGACGACTGAAAAAAGCAATGAAAGCTACCAGAATGTTAAAGAGGTGATGTTTCAGCATGTGTTCTTAGAGTATATTGTTATTATTGTAGAGTCTGTAATGTTTAGTTACATTACTGTTCAAAGGTTTGGATCAGTAAGTGTTCACATATTTATGCATTCATCAAGCTTAATTAAAGCATAGTTCTTTCAAAAATAAAAATGATTGATTAATGAAAATTCATTTTCTCATCTTCCACTTGTTTCAAACCCCTTTGCGTTTTTTTCTTTCTTTGAACACAAAGAAAGGTATTTTGAAAAATGCTGGAAAGAAACAGTCATTGACTTCCATGGTATTTTTTGTTCCTGGTATGGATGTTTATGGATGCTTTTTCTCACAGCATTATTCTGAATATCTTGTTTTTTGTTCAGCAGAAGAAATAAATTAAACAAGGTTAGAACCACTTGAGTGAGAACAAAGTGTATTTTTGGGTGAACTATACCCTTAATATTAAAGAAAATTATGTTAAAAAGTATTTTTAAATAGTTTCTTTTCAAGTGTTGATTGATCCTTTCTACCCATTATTATATCATTATTCTAATAACTTTTAAAGAATCTCTCAGAAGTCAGAATGTATCCCTAAGTGTAACATTCAGTCTTGAAATTAAATTAAATTAAATTAAACAATTCCTTATTTTTCTATAAAGGACTGCAAGTAAATAACTGTAATTGTGAATAAAAATAAAAATAAAGTTGTTAACTTTACTTTTTTGATTTGCTTTTCTTGTAAATGAGCAAACCAACATTTTAAATCTGTCCTCTGATCTCCAGATTCTAGAGCGATTGAATAAAATGTGCAGTTCAGGTGTATTCAAGAAGCAACAAAGGCTACTGAAGAACATGGGGGCACACAAAGTTATGCTGGACCTGTTGCAGATCTCCTATGATCGGGTTTGTGGCCTTTTAAGGCATTTAAAAACTCTACTAGATGATTTGTAGCAAGTTTTTGTTTTTGTCCTTCATTTAACAGCTAATGTTTTTTTTTTTCTTTTCAGAATGACACCAAAATGCTGGAGATCATCAAGTACACACACCTGTTTCTGCAGAAGTTCTGCACAGGGAATCTGGAGAATCAGGCTCTCCTCCATAAACACCTCAACCTCTTCCTCACACCTAGGGTCAGTGCAAAGCAAAATGAGATTTAAAAAAAAGCATTAGTATAATACACACGGCAGATTTGATTTGAAACAACAAACTCTGGTGTGATTGTCTGTTAGTTCTGTTTTATTTAAACAAGTGGAGTGATAACTGAACTACAAGGGTGAACATACACTAAGATGTCCTTGTATATTTTCATTGTGTTTACTTCTCTTTTTGTTTTCTCTCCCAGCTTCTGGAGGCAGAAACAATGCAGCAGATTTTCAGCAATAATTTCCAGCTCTGTTCTGAGATCAGCGAGTCTGTGCTACATCATTTTATACATTGCCTGGCCACACAAGGCCGACACATTCAGTACCTTAACTTTCTGCACACCATCATTAAGGCTGAAGGGAAATACGTGAAGAAATGCCAAGACATGATCATGACCGAGGTTTGTAACCTTGGACTGTTGTACAGTATGTTACGATTTTACCCATTTGTTGGACCATCATTTTTATTTTATTTTATCTTATTTTGAAATTGCATTGTAGATAGAGGAAATATTAATATAAATAATCTAATTATTACAACAAAATAAATATTGGTATTAAATAATAATTTGTTCCTCTCACTCCACCACAAATCCTTTATATTTAACCAGATTCAGCACAGATAAAAAAGTATAAAACAGTATTGTGACATTCACTAAAACTATTTTTTTCAAGTTTCAAATCAAGTTCGAACCTAATGACGTGTGGGAATTCCACTTTACAGCTACTCCCAGTTTTCTCTCATTCAACTCAAATACAAAAGTGTACATACATGTTTTATGGTGTCAGTTGCCTTATTTAATTGTTGTAAAGTTGTATAATGTTTAAGTCAAGTGAACTTTATACAGTGTAGTTTGGGTCAAAGCCACTTTTCATAGGTGAATAGAAAAAGTATAAAAAGCCATAAAATATTTCAGATTGTGGGACATATTCAGTATATCAGGCAGCTCGCAGAGTAGTTGTAGAATACTAGTGTACAGTATTTCTAGTTAGTTTAAAAGAGATTCAGCTTCAGTTCATTCATTCATTCATTCATTTTCTTGTCGGCTTAGTCCCTTTATTAATCCAGGGTCGCCACAGCGGAATGAACCGCCAACTTATCCAACATATTTTTACGCAGCGGATGCCCTTCCAGCCGCAATCCATCCCTGGGAAACCGGAGCACCCGGAGGAAACCCACGCAACCACAGGGAGAACATGCAAACTCCACACAGAAATGCCAACTGACCCAGCCGGGGCTTGAACCAGCGACCTTCTTGCTGTGAGGCGAACGTGCTAACTACTAGGCCACCGTGGCGCCAGCTTCAGTTCACTTTAATATAAATATATACACAGTTTAATATGAATGTTAACACAGTATTTGTAATTATTTTAAGATAAGAAACATTTTTTGTTCAATCATCTTATGATAAATATTAGATATATTATCTTATCATCTTATTTTTTGTTTCACTTTGGTTTATATAATGAATTCAAAGAAACATTAATTATTTTATCCCTCATTCTTGATATGCTTGTTCCATCATAAATTTGAGCATTAGTTAATGAAAATTACATGGACCCTAAGGCGGCATGGTGGCTCAGTGGTTAGTATTGTCGCCTCACAGCAAGAAGGTCACTGGATCGAGTCCCAGTGTTCTACCCGTGTTCTTCCCGTAATCACGTGGGTTTCCTCCGGGTGCTCCGGTTTCCCCCACAAATCCAAAGACATGCAGTATAGGTGTATTAAATAAACTAAATTGGCCGTAGTGTATGAGTGCATGTGTGAATGTGAGAGTGTATGGGTGTTTCCCCGTACTGGGTTGTGGCTTGAAGGGCATTCGTTGCATAAAACATATGCTGGAATAGTTGTCGGTTCTTTCCGCTGTGGCGACCTCTGATAAATCAGAGACTAAGCCGAAGGAAAATGAATGAACGAACATGGACACTTAGAGATTTTCAATAAATAGTGTTTTTTACATAGCTTTAACCATTGTGATCCTTAATGTGGGGATGCTGGTTGTGTATGAATGACTTGATGTAGAAATATGTTTTTGTGTGTTTATTTGGCTCTACGCAGAAAACAAATAAACCTTAAATCAGTTGTGAATAAAATCAGTAATGAATAAACGTCAGCATTGACCGATGATGATTTGTTTTCATCATTAGCTCACTAGTGCGGGTGATGACGTGGTCGTCCTCTACACCGATGACACGTCGTTCAACACCATGGTGGAGCTGATGACCCAGTCGAGGGAAGGGGTGAAGGATGACAGTCCATTGCGCTACCATATCTCTCTGGTGGAGCTGCTGGCTGCATGTGCTGAGGGGAAAAACGTCTACACCGAGATCAAGTGCACATCTCTGCTGCCCTTAGAAGACATGGTCAAAGTAATCACACATGAAGACTGCATAACTGAGGTAAACATACTATTAAAACAATTATTATTTCATTTTAAAGAATTATGTTCAGCTTCCCTACAGTAAACTGCTTAATGTGATGGAAGAGCCAGTTAATGGATTAATTTTTTCATTAACTATAAAAAGCTACTTTAAATTAAAGCAAAGTTTGTTTCATGAGATGTAGGGTAGTGTGATCAGGCTAAAAGTTTACACAGTGTTTTTGTTTCAAATGAAATGTATTGGTATCAATCACAATAATAATTTACCATTAATATAGTAGATGATGCTTTTCTTGTGTTTACTAGATCTTGAATAAATGTAAAAATAACTTAAAATAATTAGTGCTGGGCAAAAATTAATCCCGGTTAATCACATCCAAAATAAAAGTGTTTTGACATAATTTAAGTGTGTGTGCTGTATATGTTTTTTATCGATATATGAATACACACAGGCATGCATGTATTTGAGAATTTTATTTATATTAAGATACAAAACACATGCGAATATGATACAAATTATATTGAAATTTAAATGTCTATGTAACAAAATAATTTTGTATAGTTTTGTTTTTGTCACATATCCATAATAAATATATTTAACTTGTTACCCAGCACTCACTTTAGGGGATGTACACCGACCTATATTTAAATAGTAACAGTTCCTGACTCCAGTAAGCTACAAACACAAATTATGTATCATTGGAAAGAATACACTTTGAGCTTTGCTGTGGTATAAGGGGAAATGTTAAAAAATTCATGTTAACAAATATAAAAAGTTATACAATATGAAGTCATCAGAAATATTTGTTTTTCCATATGCAAACAGGAAAACATTAATGTAATGTCCTAGAAAAAATATGACTTGAAAGCCAAGTGTTTCATGAGTTTATATTTTAAATTTGATGAAGATAGCATGCAAAATAAGATTTCTGTAAAATGTTTTCTGAGACTATATCGGTGTCCTTCTTTCCCTCACCGTCAGAGGCACTTTCTCAAATTTGACCATCCCAAACTAAAACATTAATACACACATATTAGACATTTGACATATAGTATGTCAAAAAAACGTTTTGCCCAGCACAAACAAATAAAACGTATCATCAAAAAGTGTCTAATTAAATGAATGATTGAATAAAACTTTAATCAATCTTGTAATATGTAACAAAAATAAAATATACAAATTTACTTTAAAGGATATATTTTAATATGCAACAACAGTATATATCTTTCATAACTTTTCAACTTGACGTTTTTTGTCAAGATCTTTCATTTTCCTCCAGTAAAACCATGAAAAGCTGGTGATGTTCATGTTTAAATCCCTATAAATTATGACAGTTGATGCTGAATAGCTTTTTCTTTGAATAGCTGATCGAGAAATATTTGGTCGACCATTTGGTCGAAGATTTTGCTGCTTGATGAGTGTTTAGTTCACATGTATTATGATGAATCAAAAAACTTCAGGAATCTTCTGTGTCTTGCAGGTGAAAATTGCTTATGTAAACTTTGTGAACCACTGCTATGTGGACACAGAAGTAGAGATGAAAGAGATCTACACCAGCAACCACATCTGGAAGCTCTTTGAGAACTTCACTGTAGATATGGCCAGGGTGAGTCCAGTCTACTGGAACAATTATTGTTAAATATTATAGTTATTTTTTAATGTGTTTTTGTTAACTTGACTTGATTTAATTGCAATTTCAGGTGTGCTCCAACCGTGAGAAACGCATGTCAGACCCTGTGCTTGAGAAGTATGTGATTCAGGTGGTTTTAGACACTGTAACTGCCTTCTTCAGCTCTCCTTTCTCAGAGAACAGCACCAGCACAGAGGTGAAGTTCTGCTTTTAATTTCATTTATTTCAACGCCACCGATTGATTAGGGCCCAAGCACTCAAAGTTATTTTAAGTTTCATTAATTTAAAGAACAATTACATTTTAAAACTTTATTACTGTACATTTTAATTAAAGAAATTATCCAACACTATTTACATTTATTTAGGATGAGTTCAAAGCAAATACTCTTGTTATCAAAGCTTGGTTGTGAAGATTTTAAGCTGCATTATTTGAATAAAAAATTACATGAAATTTTAATATATTATTTATTTATTTATTTAATTAATTATGTAATATTATTTTTGAAAAAGATTGCAAAAGTTTCATCAGTGTTAAATCTTTTAGAAATCAAAATGCTGATTTGTGCTTAATAAACAATTAATAAACGCATTAATGATGGAAGCTGTTCTGCTTAATACTTTTGTGGAAACTGTGATGCTTTATATTAGCTCCATTTGTTTGAAATTTAAATCTTTTAAAAAAAGTTATTTTCTGTCACTTGATAAGTTGCATCACTGATGAATAAAAGTAAGCATTTCTTTAAAAAAGAAAAACTAACTAACCCCAATCTCTTCAAAGGTGACGTAGATCCAACTGCATTCGGTTAGCTTAAAAATATATACTGTATACTTTACTGGAAGAATAATAGGTTAAATATGATTGCTGTTTGATATATACCATAGTGTCCTGTAATAATGTTTTTTTTTTTTCATTTGATCAGTTCTCATTTGATTCTCTTAATTTTCTCTTAATTTTTCTCTTTTGTCTTATTCAGGCTCATCACACCACTGTAAAGCAGCTGCTGCAGTCCACCATGCGTCTGTTAGACTGTCCATGGCTACAGCCACAGCAAAAAGTCCAAGTGGAGTCCTGCATCCGAACACTAGCAGTGACGAGTAGGTCATACTGATTACTAAGAGGACAGATAAAGAGTAAAAATGAGGATTAAAATATCTCTGTATTAGTTTTCATAGACATAAAAGATTTCTGCTGCATGACAAAAATATTGTTTTTTTTCCTGACTGTCCACAAAGCCAAGAGTCGCTCTATTCCTCTGCCGGTGGAGTTGGAGGCTCACGTCAACATGATGTTGAGTCACAGTAATTCCCTCACACTGTCCCGATCCAGTCACACCAACAAAAGCATGTCACGCTTAACACGGCCTGCTGCTCCCACCAACCCCTGGGACTACAAGAACATCATTGAAAAACTACAGGTATCTAATTTTGTGTTTAAAAAAAGAAGCAGAATGCCTATTTAAACTTTTGGAGTCAAGTGACTTCCCAAAGAAATGATTTATTTCCTTAATAAATATTGTTACTATCTTGACATTTTATTAGGCACACCTTGTTAGTATGGGGTTAGGCCCAGTTTTACAAACAAAACTGCTTAATTCTCCATATCAAACATTCCTCATGTATATAAAGGGATAGTTCACCCAAAAAATTACAACTTTCCTCACCATTTACTCTCACTCAAGTAAGTGGATCAAAACTTTATGAATTTATTTTTGTCTTCAGAACAAGCTATTCTAAAGATATTGCCTTTATATATAAAATAACCATGTTAATAAAGACTTTTTCACTTTTCGAGTGCCTTGGACCTATGATTTTATCCTAAAGGGTGTTGGGAAAACAACAGTCATTGACATCCAAAGTAGGAACAAAACATTCTATGAGAGTTAGTGGCTGTTTTTCACCCATTAACATTCTTTTGTTTGTCATCACTTGTGTTCAACAGAAGAAAGAATCTCTAATAGGTTTGGAATATGTTGAGGATGATTAAATGATGACCGGAGTTTCATTACTATGTGAACTATCCCTTTAAGTGTTTGCATTAATGAGCGACAAGTGTACCTAATCAAATTAATTGTGAATGTACTTAAAATAAGCCATGGGCAATTTAAATTGGTAACACTTTAGAATAATGGCCCATTAATTCATGTATTTACTAACATTAACAAAGTATTAATAATCTTGTACAGCATTTATAGTTCAACATTTACTAATGCACTATTAATATCAAAGTTGGGCTTGTTTACATTAGTTAATGCACTGTGAGTTAACATGAACTAACAATATATGAATGCTTTTTAACTTAACAATAACTAACGTTTACAAAGATGAATAAATATCATAATAAATGTGTTACTAATTAGTTGTTCATGTTAGTAAATGCATAACTAACATTAACTAGTGGACCATTATTTTAAAACGTTACCATTAAAATGATCAAATATCAAATTTCAGTGATAATGTTTAGATGTATTGCAGTGGATGAGAGTTTGTGTAACTGCGCTGTTAGGATATCATTAACACACTGGAGGAGCGTGTGATGCCGTTGGTGAATGCGGAGCTGTCTGTGTTGGTGGATGTGCTGCATCAGCCTGAGCTGCTCTTTCTGGAAGGCACAGATGCTCGCTCACGTTGTGAATCAGGAGGATTCATTTCTAAGTGAGTCGCTTTTTTTGTCACTTTTGACTTTTCTCATTCTGCTTTCGGCGCACATGTTACGGCTCAGTTGAATAAAAGCAGAGTGAGTAGTGTGACTTCATGTTTCTCTCCTTTTGCTCTGAGCAGATTGATCCAGCACACAAAGGCCCTCATGAACTCCGATGAGAAGCTCTGTATCAAAGTTCTCAGAACTCTGCAGGAAATGCTCATTCGCGAGTTAGATTTCGATGACAAGGTGAGACTAAATAACTATGGCAAGTAATAGTAGGCATTTAAGTGTTTTGAAATTTGTAAAGTACAGCATTTTAAAATGTTCCTAATGCATTTTTACTTTAACTTAATATCCAGAAAGTATATTCTAAATATTAATTATAATACTAGATATTAGAATGCAAGTTATTGTGTAGTCAAAGATGAGACGTGCCTTTTGGTGTCTGCATCAAACTTACAAAAGGGACTTTATTTAGAAGACTTGATATAAACAATTCAAGTGTCTGCTTGAGTAACTTTTTTGGTTAACCTTTTATTGTATTTATTGAACCTTAAATTTTGTGAAAATAAAATGTAGAAAGATTGGTGAAATAAAATTTCATCATCATTCAATGTTACAGATATATTTATGTATAGTAACAACGAAATAACTCTGTAAATTAGGATATATGTAAAGATGTCATACTAAATTATATTTTATTTTATATTTATTTTCAACTTATTACATAAACATTCTGGGTACATATGGGTAAAATCCTTTTTAGGATTTATAATTAATTGATATTTTTGGGCTGCGTTCTGAATTGTATTTATTCTTGTTCTAAATGCGCCTGAAAATATATTTTTTTTGGTGTATACAATTTTGTTATACTAGATACTAAATTATATTTTAGTGAATGTCTTCTGTATGTAAGCAAGTAAATAAAAAGACTTGTTTAAAAAATTGTTTAAAAAAACCCTGAATATTCCTTGTACAATTTCCAGAGGTTAACAAAAAACTATTTATATGTTCGAACACAAAGCCTTACCTATTAAATCACTTCTGTCTTTTTGCAGGGCTTTGCCTTAAGAAAGGTGTTGCTCCAGAACTACCTCTACAACAACAAAAAGAACATAAAAGCAGAGCTTGTTGAACACGCAGGAGGTAATTTTCAATATTTTTTGAAGTTTGGCTTGTGATCAGTAGTAGGCAAAGGACGATAACCGTTTTTAAGGTATACCGCAGTTTGGAATAGTCAAGATTTTAAAACCGGCAATTTTTTTGCTATACCGTTCCTAAGGTAGATTTTTATTTTTTTATTTTTATATTTATTTATTTTTAGGACAGTATCTCCAGCAGAAAAGAGATCGAAAGATGCCGTTTTAAATTGTAAAGAAATCTCTGATATTGAAACTAATGAAGTCAATGATTCATTTGAATTATTTAGCCTGACATGTTTACTGCTCCAAAATACTTTAAATGTTTCTCAAAATAAAATATATTGTGTTCAAAGGGGAAAAAGTGTTTGTTTTTTAGCCAGACATTTAAAATATATATATATTAGAGCAGTAAACACCATCATACCATGAAACCGTCACATTTTTATCCAGGTTTATCATACCGTCAGATTCTTATACCGGCCCATGCCTAATCAGTAGTCAAATGTAAATCACAGCATTATTCCTGATAAGTTTTGTGCTGTGACCAGATTTCTTCAAATGACAGATACCGAAGATGGTCCGCACTCAATTTATTAAATGAATCACAGGAGAAAATAAAATAAATTGTTCTCGCCGTTAGCCTTTGTTGCTAATCTTCTTTGGTATTTGTGATCAGTACAGAAATCAGATTAC
The DNA here is from genome assembly GCA_903798035.1 of Danio albolineatus. Taxonomy (NCBI): domain Eukaryota; kingdom Metazoa; phylum Chordata; class Actinopteri; order Cypriniformes; family Danionidae; genus Danio; species Danio albolineatus. Next base: position 1,811,607 of record CAIGQQ010026963.1, read on the forward strand.
TGCTAACATTATACAGTAGAATACATGAAGATATAACTCACAATACTGCTAACTTATGTTTGTAAAGGTGCAGAGGGTGAGAGAGACTGGCTGACAGTGGCAGCATTACAGTGTCGTCTAGACAAAGAAGGCGGCACCAAACTCTTCACAGACCTCATCACCAGCACTAAGAATGAGAAGATCTTCCAGGAGAGCATTCAGCTCGCTATCTGTCTGCTGGAAGGAGGAAACACAGAGATCCAGGTGGAGGAGCAGCTTCTGTGCAAATAGAGCTAGCAGGAGGAACCATATATAATGCATTATTACGATTATATTATTCATCTTTTAACAGAACTCCTTCTACAAACTCATGATGGGAGACAACAAGTCCGAGAAGTTTTTTAAAGTGCTGAATGACCGCATGAAAAACGCACAGGTGGATATCAAATCCACCGTCTCTGTCAATGTGGGGGAAATGAGCAACAAAGCCAAAGATGACAAAGATCTTGAGACTGGTAATGAAAAGCACACTTGCTTTTTCTTAAAGGGACACTCCCTTTTCTTTGGAAATTTTTTCCCTTAAGCTTATCTTCAGCTCTGGGAGGGAAACTTTTAGCTTAGCTTAGCATAGATCATTGAATCAGATAAGACCATTAGCATCCCACACAAAAATGACCAAAAAGTTTTGATAATTTTCCTATTTAAAGCTTGACTCTCCTATACTTACGCAGTGTACTGAGACCAATAATCAAAAGTTTTATTTTCCAAGCTGATACATTTAGGAACTATACTCTCATTCTAGCATAATAATATTTTTTCGGGCGTACTGTGCCTTCAGCAGGCGCAATGTTAAACAGCACCTAAAATTACCAACGTGCTGCCATTGCGATAAGAAATAGACACAGTTACTTCTTTAGTAACTGAATAAAATTAAAAGCTTTATCTGATATGCAAAGAAACAAATGAATCTGACTCTAACAGTGGTTTCCTTCAGGTGGCGTATCGTCCTTTGGCCAGCCTGAGCAACCTCCTCAACCTGAACAACAGGAAGTGGAAACAGAAATGGGGCCATCTGTCACCATCATGAAACCCATCCTGCGCTTTCTACAGCTGCTCTGTGAGAACCACAATCAGGACCTTCAGGTCTGAACAACCCCACGCGAACAATCAGTTTAGATCGTGGGGATTAACTTGATTTAAAATGAGTGTCTGGATATCAGATCTTTGGCCAAAAGTAATCTGCATCTTTAGTGTCACAGTTTAGTTATCTAGGAAAAGTCAAATACTTTTTTTTTCAATAAATACTTGTTTTTATTAAACATTGAGTGTTGTTATAAGAATCATTTAATGACATTACAGTCTTATTCAGTGATTTTTTTTTTCTTCGTCTTTGCTTTAGAACTTTCTTCGCTGTCAGAACAACAAAACAAACTATAACCTGGTGTCTGAGACTCTGCAGTTTCTGGACATCATGTGCGGCAGCACGACTGGAGGACTGGGTCTGCTGGGCCTTTACATTAATGAGAACAATGTGGAGCTGATCACACAGACCTTGGAGACCCTCACAGAGTACTGTCAGGGTCCATGCCAAGAGAATCAGGTCAGATCAGCAATTGCGAATACTGGTATTATTTCACATAAAAACATTTTTGACTTTCAAACTATTGACTATCCATAAAGTGTTTTTTTAGTCAAAAAAGACAGAAATGATTAATGTATACAGTTTTTAAGTACTAAGTTTTCAATTTCACACTTAATCAGTCTGTGTCTGACCATTTCAATTACAATTTATATTTTAAAAAGATTTTTTTCTCCTACAGTGAGCCATAAATCTCCAATTCAGCAGCACATACATTCACATTGCGACTTACAACTGTACAGTTTTATTCATATGTGTTTTGAAGGTTTTTACAAAGGAGTGTGTTCATCTATAACTGATTATATCCGATTATATACGTTTTATTCTATATTAAGTGTGAAAAAAACTTTTCTTTCTGGCCGTTTGCAGTATTTTCTGAAATGTGGGTTGATAAAAAGATTCTTAATGTCAACAAATGAAGCAAGAATTTTAATGCGGAGCTGACTTTATCCAATGTTCATATTTTTTCTCATAGGAAAATAGTGGATATTTAAAGTATAAAAAATATTCAATGTTTTAAGTCTGCTAACTCCCACTGTTAATCTTAAGGTGAATAATTAATTTGTGCAAGTTAATCCACTGAAAATATTTAGTTTGTTTCAGTCCTTCTGTTCATATCATCATGAGGGCTTCCATAGCAACTGCATATTAATACCATCACTTTCCATTTACTGTACACTTTAGTTAATGATGCGCAAAAGAAAGCCCCGCCTCCTACTCAATATTTAGTCTTAGTTGGAGGTACATCAACATAGTGAAATAAAGTCTCTGCAACTTCCGGTTCATGCAGAATTTAAATAAATATTGCCTCATTTGCATTTATAAATGTAACATTTTAGAAAACTGTTTGCAATCCTTAATGTAATCAGTCATCATGGGAAGTATGGTTATTATGTTTTAAAACTCTTTTCTAAAGTGGTGTCTTGCTGTAAACACACACAAAAAAAATGTAATTATTTAACAAAACTGCTTTACTTGTCTCTTTACAGACATGCATTGTCTCCCATGAGTGCAACGGCATTGACATCATCACAGCTTTAATTCTGAATGACATCAGTCCTTTATGTCGATATCGCATGGAACTGGTGCTACAGCTCAAGGTGAGGATAAAGTCAAGGCTCTATTTTAATAATTGACAATGACTCAATGTAACTAATATATAAATGTCATCAGGACAATGCCTCTAAGCTTTTGCTGGGTCTGATGGAGAGTCGTCATGACAGTGAGAACGCAGAGAGGATCCTGTTTAATCTTCGACCTAGAGAACTGGTCAGTTTGACTGTGTCATGTTTATTCTGCATGTAAAGTGTATTAGTAGTATTTTAATAGTTCTTTGCTGTTTGTCTTTAGGTGGAGCTGATTAAAAAGGCTTATCTGCAAGAGGGTGAATGTAAGGAGGGGGAAGTGTCACCACGAGAAGTTGGGCATAACATCTACATCCTGGCACTACAGGTGAACCACTGCATCAGATTGACATGCTTGATACACTGTGAATTATTTTGATTGTGTGATATATGTATATATATATATATATATATAT